>JAPDSC010033339.1:29921-134617 GCA_026290005.1 Latrodectus geometricus
ATTTGAGGAACTGTGACTTTTGGCACATACAAATTAGGAGAGATACTTCTATCTGTAAGATATGGATGTGTAGTAATCATAATGCACTTCTGCAACAACTTCAAAAGAAACACTGGGTTATCCGTTTAGCTTATCTCGATGATACACTTGCACTACTTAGGCAGCATTTTCTCTACACAGATAAAACAGCTTTGTCATTTCCCCTTGTTGTTTTCCTGAAAGTATCATCTTCTTCACATCAAACGAGATAGATTAGGATGAACATGAAGAAACAATCTTAACATACTGCTTATATCCCAAGCAGTGATTTGCAAGGTGTTCTGTGATTGGTGCTTCTACCTAGCCCATTGAATTATGCAAAGTGTATCAATACAACTTCCCTTTTACTGTGATTGGTTCTTTACGATGCTCTTTACACATGTTTTACTTTACTTAATGCCTATTTTGTTCCTATGCCACTTATGGTTTTTTCATGCTCCAATCAATTTACGCATGAAAAAACTTTGTGTAGTCACTTAAAAGTTTTTTAATTTTATCACTGTAATCATAACTGAAAGATTTAGTGCTTTAAATCATCACAATCTGGACCCCATACATTCAAATAACTATATCTAAATTTTCATTTTGATTGGTTGAACGGTTTGGCCATTAGGGACTCATGTAAAGGGAAAATTTCATTCAACCAACCGATATATATATATATATATATATATATATATATATATAGAGAGAGAGAGAGAGAGAGACCATTTTTTAAAATTGGTATCACTCTACCCAATTTTGGTACTCAAATTCTATATCTAAAATTGTTATTAACCACTCATATTTTAGAAAAATGGAGAGGAAGTTTTTCTATTTTTAGGATAATTTAACAACAACATCAATTCAGTCGATTCTACATTACAGCTGAAAGAATTATACAGCAACTATGTCTATCTTACGGTATTATTTATAATGTCACTATAATAATGATTATATCTAGCAGGGACAACTAAAATTAATATAATTTTTTTTGTTCATTTCAAAGAAAATTACTCATTGTTTTTCAAAAGTTAATTCTAAATTTTAGGAACTTCAAGGAGTTATGTGAACTTTAAAAAAAATTGTATAAAATTAATCTTCATTACAAATTATTCAATCAACATCCATTCCTCCAGTTGCATCCTTACAATAAACTGCCAATTGCAGGTAGTGGAAATACCAATTTAACTGCGTCTGATATCCTGCTATATATCTTTGTTTACAAGACACTGCTCGGAAAGCTAACATTACTTTTAAATTAAACAAGATAAGATAGTGAGTTGTATTTATGTGCCAAAAAAGAGAAGGAAACCTGAAATACTTCTAAACAACCACCCCGAAAGATATATATGTTTAATAAGAGCTTCCACCTTCCATTATTAAAAATCGCCTGGAATCAAACCCGGGAACTTAAGTCCAAAAAGAATAGTGTGATGAACAATATATATGCAATCTAAAACCATAAAAAATTTTGAAAAATATATGATACTTGCATAAGTCAACTTAATTTTATTTAGAGCTAAAGATGAGTTTAAATTGATTTTTCACCAGAAATATTTGTGAGTGTATAACATTAAAATTTAAATAAAAAAAACTCAATTTTTTTTTTATTTAACATATTTTAGGCATTTTTTAAAAAATGATTTTCTAGTTGTCATAACAAACTAAAAAAATTACATAACGTTTTTTAGTTTATTTTCATTGCAAGCCAGATAGTTGTGCAAGTAAAATAAGAATTACTAAGTATGGTTTAGTTTTTAAATTTTTTATACATAAAGACTACTGCACCTTTGTATAGGGTTTGGTTTGTTTATGGCTCTAAGATAAATTTTTGCATATGAGGGCTAATTAAGCCAGGACTTACAGCTTAAAATAGATTCTGAATAATTACAAACATTCAAGAACACAAACTGTTGAAACAAAGGCGAGAGCGCAACAATTTTTTGGCACCCTGTATCAAGATTCAAAAGTACACAATCAATCCATGAGAAAAAATAAAGAATGATAACAAAAATACAATATTTAGAACCCAATATCTCTAAAATCTCATTTTTAGTAAAAAACATCAATTTTAAAATAATTATAAACATTAATACATGTATCGAATCTACAATATACATGAAAAATACCATAAAACAAACTTTTTCGGTTAAGTGTATGAGTATGCATTCATTATTTTAAATCCCATTCAGTATTTTTAATAGAAGAATAAGGAACTTACCATTGTTTTCAGACTGTTCACCTGTCTCTTCGTCTACTTCCATTGCTTCATTTTCATCTTCCTGCAAATTTATATCAGGTTGCTCAACTCTAATTATAGATTTATTTAAAAGGCGGAACGCTTCTTTTACATGTTTGGCATAAACCTGGGGAAATAAAAACAATTTATATAAATAAAGTTTACATTCATGAGTAAAATAAGAAAATTACAATTATTCAAAATAATAATCAATTAAATAATATACTGTACAAAATTTTAAATTCTTTTATACCAGAAATTTTTCTTTTTGGAATTTTTTAATCCAACATTTAACTATGAAACATCATTCAAAGGAATTTTTTCCTATAGTCATTCTAAAAATAATTTAAATAAATTCTGCATGTATATCAAACATAAGAAATACTTATGAGATTTTATTATCACCTCAAAAGCATAAAATAGAATATATAATTAATTTTCTTTAAATTCTAAAAAATTAATTTTTTACTTAATATTGTTTCTAGAATCTTTGAAATTTGACTACTAGATTAATGAACATAATAAAATTGATTACATTCGTCATTATAGAATAGGCAACAATTCAATAACACAGAAAAATAATTTTGTGGTGGGGAGAAAAAAAAAAAAAAAAACACACCAGAAGGGGGGGGGAATTAATCATTAATTTTCCAATACATATTTGTATTATTATTCTAATTACTTTAATTTGGAAATTTTTACCTTATATGGGGAGATCTATCCATTATAAAATACACATCCCTTTACTTTAAAGCAAACACTTGTATGCTTGTGGGTAACTAACGCATTATGAAATTTAACTGCTATAATTTAAAATTTCTTTTTACAGAAGCTTTTATAAAAAACTTTACACACATCGTCATTTACAAAAAGATTTCAAAATGCAGACAAATATAGAATTATTTAAATTCATAAATAAGATTAAAAACATCATCTGTACCATAAAGAATTTTTTCCCCAAATTTAAAAGATTGTTTAAAAAGAACTTAAAATATAAGGATTAACTTTAAAATAAATAACTTTAACAAAAAATAAAATTGTAAATAAAATTAAAATGAATTTGCAAGCTATCTTCATTAATCTTTGAGAAAAATGTATTTAATTAATCATAATTTATTTTAGGTTTCCATTATACAGTAATTATGTTCTATACTTCAAATCAGCTTAAAGAATTTTATTTAAGAAAAATTTAAATTCTTTAAGTTAATTTAAAGTATAGAACAAGTAAAAAACAAAATTTTAAGTTATTATAAGTATAGAAAAAATTTAAACCTCTTCACTACAATGCATTTTTGCCATAGCTTCTGACAATCGAACTAAACTTTCTAGCTGTCGCACAGTTATTCGCCATGAAGATTTTGTCACACCAGCAGCATCTCGAAGGCGAAGATTCTGGTAATGTTCTACTAAACATTTTTGTGCTTCCTCAGTTATCTATAATATCAAAGAACACAACAATTAAAAAGAGAAATTGATATAATAATGTGCGCACATGTATAGGCATATGCCAAAAGAAAAATATTAAACCTTTGGTTTGAAATGCCGAGCAAATGTTATATACTTTGATATTTCATCTAAAGTATACACTCTTTCAATAGATTCTTCCGAATTTTGATGAAGATCAACAATTCTTCGAGCAATAGCATAATCAGTTACCTAAATAAAAGGAAATAAATAATTAGTTATAAAAATGTGGTTGTAACTATGTTGCAATTAAAAACAAAAATAAGAACTTAATTAACTATAATTTTATAAGGTTTATTATATCTTTTTTTTTTTAAACAGTTATTAAATTTCATAGTTGTATCATTTCCTCCAAGCATCACCATCTTTAACTTGTCCAAATATGGCTCTCAGATTCTTTCTATCCCAGGTTATTAACATCTTTTCATATACTTACGTAGAAATCTAAGTCTCTGATCCATAAATAACAGCTGGTTTGATCACAATTTTATATACTAGTAGTTTCATCTGTTGAAAATTGTACAGCGTCTATTTGATAATGTGTTGTGCCTCAATTTCTCCAGATATACGTTAAACAAATACTTAGATAATATATCTCCCTTCTCAATCCAGTCACTATATTGAATTCTTTTGACAATTTATTTTGAACCTTCACATTTGCTTCAGTTGATGCAACTGTCATTTTTATTAATATAATAAAATTTTGGAGGATATTAAATCCATGCAAAATATCTCTACTCTTTTTATAGAATCATAAGCTTGCCTAAAATCAATATATAAAGTAAAAATACATTTACATTCTTTTCAGAATATTCCTTATGTAGAATATCTAATTCACAATTGATCTATTTTGCTTAAATCCACAATGATAGTCTTCAAATTCACTTCCAGTCAGTGATTTAAGTCTATAAGCTATAATTTTTGTAAAGATTTTATAGGTCAAGTTAAGAGAAATTTCTCATTAGTTACTGCATTTCAAAATGCTGCTTTTCTTTAAAATCGGACAAATTACTGCACTATTTCATTTATTTGGCATTACTTCTTTTTCTCAAATTTCTACAGCAAATCAAAGACTATTTTGTACAACTTTTTACTACCATACTTAAATAATTCGAGACAAATCATGTCTTCTCTAGAAGCTTTCACATTACATAAATTCCTAATTGCAATTTCAACCTTCTCTAACTTTATAGGTTCACAGTCATTTTCCTCATTCTGTCTGTTCACACACAATTTATTTTTATTTCATAGATTTTTTCAGTATGCTTTGCCCATCTCTCAAGCAGTTAATCTTCTTTTCCTACAAGATTTCCATATTTTCCACAACAAAAAGTTGTTTGTGGCTAGTACCCAGTTCTTACAAGTTTTGAGTACATTCCATGGATGTCCCTCCTCACTGATAGGTTATCCACTTCTTATAACCTTTCTTTCTCCAGGGTTTTTATTTTTGCTTGTATTTTGTCTAGAACATTTTTTATTATTTCTTGAATAACAAGCTATTAATTTTACTTTAGCTTCATTTTACCAAGATTTCACAATCATCAACAAACCACTTTTTGTTATTCTCTTCTCAGTATTTCATTGTCTCAATTTATTATATATATAAACAAACACACACATTTCATTTATCTTCAATTCAAAACTCTCTATATACTTATTGTATTCACTTACTATCTTTATCTCTATGATTCTACAATAGTTATTTTTTTATTACCCAATTTCCTCATATAACTTTTTCTTGTGTTTTTCCTTTTGTATTCCGGCTCTTTGAAATTCTTTGTAGATACCTCATTATTATTAACAAGTGATCAGTATCACAATCAGCTGCCCTGTAGATTCTAACATCTAAAGCATGTCTTTTATCAATTATAATATGATCAATTTGATTTCTTGTCTGTCAGAGAATCCATGTTTTCTTATGTATACATTTGTGGTTAAAACATGTTCTACTGATAACCATGTTATTGTTAGTAGCAAAGTCCTCTGCTCTTACTCCACTTTCATTGCTGGTCTCATGCAGGCTAAACCAACTAACTGTTGATCTAAATGAGAGCTCTTTTCCGATTTTTTGCATTTAAATACCAAAGACAGTTTTTACATCATGCTGAGGTACATTTAATATCTTCCTGTGAAGTTTCTCATAAAATTCACTCTTCATCTTCTTCCTCCACTTTTAGTAGGTGCATGCACAATGAACAAAGTTATGAAAAAAAAAAAAAAAAAAATAGCTCTGAATTTTAAAATACAAATTTTTTTCATTTACAACTCAAAAATCAATTACTCCATTCTCTGCCTTGCTTCTTACCACAGACACAGTACCCTGGGTATTTTTACAAGAGTTTACACCATTAATAAAATTCCAAAATCAGTAATGTTGCCCTTTTTCCATCTTACCCCCTGAATCACCAACATATTTAATCGATATCTATCATATTGTCTCTGTACTATTTTGTCATTCTGTTTTACATGTCTTATCAGTGTCTTCTCAACAGCATTTTTTTCTTAGAGAGGGGTTGTAAGCAATTTGACCAACCCCAATCTGGAGGATCAAACCTCCTTATTTATCAACTCTCATGAGGCAAGCGAGGTCCTGTTTAGTCACCTCTTATGATATGCAGGAATTATGTTGGGACTATTCTTATACACCACACAGGTGATTTACATACATTAATAAATAAAAAGAGGCACCCAATAATTATTTCCTAAGTTAAAATAAAAGGAAATTATAAACGTGATTGTTCTACTTTTCACACATTTTCGGTCATTTAGAGTAATAGTATTATACATATTTCTTTGCTTAATTTTTGCAATCATTATCAGTCAGAAAGTTTCCTATACACTTGACAGTAGAACTTTTATTTAAGAAAAATTTCGGTTTAAATTTATAGAGAAGAATTACAAACAAAATAAAGGGCATTTTAATATAACAGATAACAAAATAAACAAGACTTACTTCACTACATTCATCAACCAAAATAAAGAATAAATCAAATCGAGACATAATGGGAGCTGTTAAAGCAATGTTTTGCTTTAGAGACTTTGCACGATCATAACGTCCTCCAATAGGGTTGGCAGCAGCTAGAATTGATGTTCTTGCATTTAATGTAGCCTGAAATGAGCAGTGTTCAAAATAAACCAATATTTCAAACTGATAATGAAATTCTAAGAATTATATTAGGTGTTTTATAATTAAATATTAATTTGAAATGTTAATAATTTAAACAAACATACTATTACCTACTAAAATAAAGCATTTAATAAATCCAATGATATCAAGATGCTAAACATATAAAATTTATAAGACAATGCAATTGTTTTTGTTTTATATAGTGTAATTGTATGGTGTAGACTTTAATAAAATTGTGAGTCCTTATCATACAATTCTGGCACAATTATAAGCATAATTTCAACCTTCGCTGAATCTCTGATTTTTGTTTGTGATGCTTGTAAAAAATACATTCGTGAAAGCATACTAAAAGCATTAACATCTAATAAAGTGAAAACTTAGGTTGAACTAGGGATGGTAAAACTGACAGTTTAGTTATCAACTCAAAGTATATTTTATTTTATATAGCCAATCAAAAACAAAAAAAGTATCCAATTAAGAAAACAAAGGTAAATACAAATGAATTATTAAGCCTAAAAAAAATTGTAAACACTAGCATATTTTGTTTTCTTCATTATTTAAGGCAGGCCGCAAATTCGTAGATGATCACATGAGACATGTATCGAGAGACAAGCCGAAGATCTCGCGAGATTCACATGAGGCCAAATGACGTCACAAATATCTTAACTACGTCAAAAAATGGGCGGAGCGTGAGACAAATCTGGATATCAAGCTGGTTTGAAATACCTGGCAAATTTCCGGGAGACATCGCTAATTTCAATTTCTGCAGGGAAAATATACCATGTTGATATCGAGAGTACTAGTTATTACAAGTTTAAATTTGAAGAGGAGGAGTTAATTATAAATCTTTATGGAGGTAATAATATTTTTTTTAATATTGCAATCGGAAATGGAACCGGAATGTAAACAAATTCTCATTCGTTTAAAATATCCATGATGTCAGATTACAGCGTCATAACTACGTCACCTTAAGACCTCCATAAGACGGGGTTTGTATACCATAAGATGGTGTCTTAATTGGATGGTCTACCGAGTTTGCGGCCTGCCTAATGTCTAAATTTTTTATCTTCAATAATAATAATTAGAAAAAAAAAGAACCAAATTTTATCATCTCTAGTTCAATCTAGAAATTTTTACTTTTCAGATGTTAATGCTTTTAGTGGTATAGAATCCACAAAACCTAGGTGTTTGTCAAATTAGGATGTGGATCTTCAGAAAATTGTAAAAAACAAAACAACACATGATACAACTTGTCTTTTTATAAAATTCAAATTTCAAGAAGCTGTAGTTGAAAATAGCATGGTTTAGATAACCTACAAATAAAGTTTAATCTAAACTTATAGTTCTTTTCTACACTCTGCATACATACAGAAAACTTTCAATGCTATGCAACAAATTTTATAATGCATTTTTTGCACTCTTTGAATGGAAAGACATCACACATAAATAAACTAGCCAAAAATCGTTATTATTTAGTATAAATATCAAGATACATAAAAAAAGTCAGTGAGATTTTGTTTTTAAACAAAAATTCATGCACCAAAAGCAATGAAAAATTTTTTTGGAAGTAATTTATGATAAAAAACTAATGGAAAGTGTAAAAAAAATATTTGCAGTTAAAATATTAACATTTAATTATAAGCCTATGTAATATTTTTTACAGCTCAATATAGGTATAATGCATTTTTTTAACTATTTAATTCATATAATTAGTCTATTCTATAAATTTAAATATATTTTACCTTGACTCCTGCTTTTGTGATGGAAATAGTCTGTTGTTCCATAGCTTCATGAATAGCCACTTGATCTTTTAACTCCATTTTGTCAAATTCATCAATACAGCATACACCCTAATTTAATGTTTTAAACTATTAAATTTATCAATAAAATAGTAAAAAAAAAAATCAATAGGCAAATTGCATTAACTAAATTCTTTCATTCAAACCATTTATAACAAAAATAAGCCATAATTTTTGCTTTATCAACTTTCAAATAAATCAACTTAATTTATTTATTTATATTACTTAATAAGTGACATAAATGACACCTTTAATAATATCTAATTTAACACTTAATTATTTTGCATAATTACTAACATTATCAGCCAACATCAATGCTCCTGCTTCAATCACAAATTCACCAGATTCTTCATCTTTTGCAACTGCTGCAGTTAAACCTGCAGCACTAGAGGCTTTGCCACTGGTGTAAACAGCTCGAGGGGAAAATTCTGATACTCGCCTAAAATATGTAATCTTTATTAATAATTGATTCAAAAATATAAAATTTCTATACTGCTGCATATTTAAAAATATGTAGTGGAAAAAAAAAAAAAAAAACCTTATTACAAATCAACTTATAACTATGAATTTAAGAGCAAATTTTCATTGCGAATATGTTGTATAAAATACTATATTTCAAAAAGACAGTAAAAATTGTGTTTCATAGATGTTGATATTAATTATGAGCTATTTTATAAAATATTTTATAATAAAAATGTCACAGGTTCCATTTGTTGATTGTTCAACTATAACATTACAAAACATATATTTATCAAAAAAAACTGAATTTATAATTTAATATATTTTTTAAATCAATGCAGAATATCAAGACATTTATTTGCTTTTTCTTAAATTTTCGAAATTAACAACATTACATAAAATAACTCACTTTAAGAATTGACTTTTAGCAGTACTAGGATCACCAACAATGCAAATATTTATATCTCCCCTGAGTGATGTTCCTTCTGCAGTTGTTTTAGGTACACCACCAAATAGCATAAGCAAGATTCCACTCTTTACCTCGTCATTACCTTATTAAAATGTGTTTAAAAAAAACATTTATCATATAAATATACATTATTTTTCTCATACATATTAACATTTTTAATTTGAGTGCAAAAGAATTTTAATCTTTACTGATTTTCATCATATTGTGACACTTAAAAATAATGAAAAATTGAATTTCATTTGGTATATGAATAATAAAAAATTCAAAATATTAAAATATGAATTTTATAACATATTATACAGTATTTCAGGGTACAAAGTATACAAAGATTTTACAATATTCATCAATATAATTTTCCTTAATAAGAAATTGAATACCACTTAAATATATTCACAAATTTTAATATAAATATTCACTAAAGAAGCAGTTTAATAATTGATAATTACAATGCTTTTCAAAAATAACATGTATACATTTGTGAATTAAAATAACACTAAAATGATTACATTAAACACTAAAATGATTACAGAAATATAAATATGAAAGAGAGGGATGATTTTGAATTAAAATTTTACAACTGTAATAAATATTTTCATAAAAAGCTATTAATACCATGAATAGTAGGGAAAAGGCTTTTCATTAAATTTTGGTAAAGATTCTTATCTAAGCTCATGTCATAAATTTTCTGCCACTCTTGCCCAGTAAGTTCTTTTTGTAACAGTTCAGTAGATTTCAATGGATCAGCTGCAAGCATTTCTACAGCACTAATCTACAAAAAATAAGTAAATAAATAAAAATAATAAACTTTTTATTCAATAGATTTATTTGAATAAAAAACACAATATATGTATTTTTTAATCAAATAAATCCATTCAGTGTTTTATGGTAATGTTTTCCTTCAATTATTTTCAAGCATCTCCTTTTATTTATAGTTGTAATCCTAATCTAAATTTATGTCTTCAAACATTTTTTTAATTAATTAAAACACAAATTAATGTTTATTATTGTGGATAATCAATAGTTGACATTTTTTTCCTTTAATTCAAATATTCAATTAAATTTAGATTCATACTTCTGCTTTCTTCTCATCAGTACTTTTACAAGGAGTGTTAAGATGAGTAAAAATTATTTTATTTTCAAAAATAATATAAAAAATTCATATTTATAACAATAATAGTTTAAAAATGGAAAAAAAAAAAAAAAAATGCTGAAAAAAAGTGGCATTTTAAACAAAACATTTCCTTATTTGCTAATAAATATTTAATTCCTTATTTTGTAATTAACTTAATCCCTCATTTGCTAATAAATATAATATTACAGTTATTAAATACAGTCATGATGCTTTTAAATCAATTCTTTTTTTCAAAGTTACTCTAAAATAAACACATATTTTAATATGTTTAAAATATTCTGAAGAAAAACAACAATAAAGAAATAAAAAAAAAAACAATAAGACATTAAGTGCTTGAAAATTATAACACATTTTTAAAGTGTAGTTAAAAACTTAAGAAATTAATATTTCTGATAATTTGGACTCATTTATTTTATACTTTAATTTTTATGATTCAACCTGTTTTAATCCTTATAAAAAGGAATTCTTTACAAAGAAGATTGCTACATAAAATGCTCGAATTAATCAAGCACACTAATGTGTACAATATGAATAAAAAATTAAACAAATATTAATTACTTAAAACAAAGAGCGAACACACTAAAACAATAGATAGATAATTACAAATTCACTGTTTTCACGTGCTTGTTACAAATTATCACATAGTTGAGAAAAGAAATTTGGAAAATAAAATTCTCCAAAAAATGAATTTTTATTCTTTTCATAAGAAAAAAAAATAAAAACAAGTTGTTTAAGTATCATGTGATGAGTGGCTATGATGAATAATATAATATTTAACAAAGTGGTAACAATTTCATAATATTCACCATTTCAACTAAATATCTTTCAATTTTAAAGAAGAATTTGTTCAAAATAATGAAAAATGTAAATTAATGTGGCATTTATGTTTAAAAACTCTTTAAAAAAGGTGACAGTTTTCCATTTGGGACACTTCCATTCAAAAGTATTTTTAAAATGATATGTCACATTATTGGTTCAATTACTATAAAATACTTTTTAATAAATGCAGAATATTTTTTACTTAGTGATTCCAAAATTTTCCTGTCCTAATAATTTTTATTAGTAAAAAATGTCAAAACCCTTAAACACAAATATATGAGCTGGGCTTGGTTACATTGCAAATACATTGTTTTGTTTTTTTGAAAAGCTTATGGTAGAAAATATAATTGCATACCTTTAATTCTGTAGGAATAACAGTAGCAGCCAAAAATGCAGTTTTATAAGAAAGTTCTCTAACACCTAAAGCCTTTAATCCTCTGACACCTTCAGTTTCAAAGCCCTCCATTCCTTTATGCCGAGCACTTGATTCTGCTCGAACACCTAGCAATTTTCCAGAATAATTATTTTTTCATTAGAAAAATAAATTTACTGTAATTCATAAAATAAAAATTTTCTATGTCATTTAATAAGTATGTTATCAATTAACTTTAAAAATAAAAAAAAATTTACATTGGCTTGTTTAACAAATGGAAAAAGATCCAAATTATAAATTAATTTAAAGTCACATATGAATTTTAAGAATAAATATTTTATCATTGCAATATTTTTTTTTTTAAAAAGTAGAAGGTCTAACTAATAAATAAGCATTATAAAAAGATTGTATTACATTAGCTACATATTAATTAATTCACTCAATGATTATTCTTAAACAAATTAAAGACAAAATTATTAAGAGTTACAAATTGCATTATCTTACACAAATATGTACAATAAAATACAACAAGACACATAGTAATAAGTGAATACTAACAATAATAAATAAAATGGCTACTTTATTTGCTATTCTATGAATAGTAAATTAAGAACAGAATAGCAAAAGGAAAGTACTAGTGTTCACAATATAGAAATCAAACCAAAAATGCTAAACAGCAAAAATTTATAATTTTTCAAGGTCAATTAAGAAAAAAAATATCCTAGTTTTTATTTGATCAAAAATAAAAAAAAAATGATATTTTTGTAATAACAAACCTGGAATTGCTAGCTGACTGACATCAGGGACAACAATTAAAGTACCAATAAAATCAACCCTATCACCAGGCTGTGCCGTTTCTACAGCTTCAGCTCTAAGAATTACCTCAACACTTTAAAAGAAAAAAATCATTATATTCATATTTAGGTTAAAGTAAAAATTACATAAGATTTATTAATTAAGTTACATAAAAAATTTTCAGAAATTAACAGAATATAAAAAATACTAAAAATCATCAAATCAGGAAAAGATTTTTAAGAAGTATTGAAAACATTTCTAATAAGAATCTTCCCTCCCACACACACACAGAGGCTAAAATATTGATACAAGATTTTGATATACAACAATTCATTTCAATTAATGCTTTGTAAAATATATGAGTTCCGTGCTAAGTACAGTGAACAAATTTTCATATAATATATAGTGGGATTTAAACAAGTTTTATTAAAATAAGAATTGAACAGAATCTCTTTGTGATAAGAAATACAACATTTACATAAATATTCATCATTTATTAAAGAATGAATTATTAATATAATGAAATATTTTTGAGAATTAAATGAAATTTTAATTTAACAACTGATTATATAACATAAAATTAAATTATCATATTTAAAATATAAAACAAAAAGATGCAGTTCAAATGATAAAAGATTTGAAAAACCAATATTATTTTGCTAAGAGGACTGTTTGTTGGTATTTCAATTTATTCATTACATTTATATTTGAATTTTTCTATTTAGTAGTAGAGACTGCTGTACAAAATCTTTGTCATTATTTCTTTAAGACTTTATGCACAAAATATTATACACAGAACCTTTCAATAATAAAAATTGTTTAAATACATGGCAACTATTTAATCAATTTAAATAACAAAATTACAGAAAATAACATGTAATGCAATATTTTACAATAAGTGAAAATTTAAGTAAATACGTCAATAAAACATGCTAATCTACACTGCATCTGTTTTTTTTACCTACATAACTTCCTGCAACACTTTCAAAACTTTCTAATAATTTTTAATGAATAAATAAGTATTTTTGTTTTAAAGAAAAATGATTTATTTGCATGATAAATACATTTTTAAAGTTAAGCATCTTAAAAAGAAATTTACCTTCTTGGAATGCTACCTCTAGGAAGTTCAGCTTGAGTTTCTTGTATTCTTACTCTTTGGAAATCTACAAATCTAGACTTACTCACGTCAAGACTAAATCGTGTTCTATTGTTGCAAGCTGCATTTCTACAAATAGTTGGCTATAAAGCAATTTACAAAATTAATAGAAATCAAAGAATGAAATTTCAAGTATAATATGAGAGATTAAGTTTTTTAAATTAACATACTAAAGTGTAACGAAACTGTTGCTCCACATCTTTTATGACAGTCTGACAATCTAAGCAAGTAAATGTACCACTGACCAATTCAGGATGAACAGGATGTGTTCTGACAACCTGTCCACTAATTCGCAATAAACTACCTATCTTGTTAGCTGTAAGCTCACGAATCCTGAAAGATGAATAAGTATCATCAAAGTGAATTATAATAATATAATAATTTACAATACATTAAAATTTACCACATGATGATAATTCCTCAGGATGGTAGCATTTTCAATGAAGAAGGTTGAAGGTACTAAGTATATAACTTTATCATTAATAGATGACCATGTACATGGTATTTAAACTTTAAAATAAAAATGCTTTTGTTAAATTTTAAAGACTAGCTATAGTGGACTGATTTACATTTCAATCAACTTTTTTTTTTCTTCATTAAACCATGATGTGGTTGGGTTAGATTAAAATTCTCAAATAATTTATAGATAATACGAATCAGATAGGACTTGATGTTTACATTACTATTGTTTGTTTCTAATAGTTTTCAACATTATGGAAATTATTTGTTCTTAGTATTTGGAATTTAGATTTAAAATTTTTTTTAGCAATATTGCTTTAAATTTTGCATAGATTTTATCTTTATCTAAATTAAATATATGACCATTCTGCTTGTTTCCTACTACTAAATTTGACTTCCATGTGGCAGCTTCTAACTATTGGTAGAGCCCAATTCTGAGCTAAGTACGGGGAAGTGCCATCACTCATTCAATTTGAAATCCGGACACAGGAGGTAAATTTCATTAAAAAATATTTAATAACACATCTCAAAATTATGTTCAGTAACCTATGTCACATTGATTTGGTTATTAATACATTGACACAAGCCATTTAACTACAGTCCATTGCCTTCCAACAAATGTCATCCACTTTAAGTTTTGACTAGGCAATTTTTGCATGTTTGATTTGAAAGTCATTCAAATTGAATCAAAAAGTTGAAGATGAATTATGAATTTTACTAGAAATAATCAGTTGATAAGTGAAAGGAAAACTTATTCTGTGATTTTGAATGGATTTCTTGTCATTTAACTCTAATCAAATGGCCTTAGACATATGACATCCATTTCAGGTGATAACTCAGTGGCAGATTCCTTTTTTATCCTTAATTTGAACAGTGCACAACAGTTACTCTTTACAGATAAAATCTGAACTCTCTAAATCATTACAAATATCAATGCCTAAAACCACAAAAACTGTTGAATTGAAAATTAGAGCAGACAAACAGTTATCAGCCAGATGCTAACTTGATTTCATTTTGATGAAATGGCAAGAGAAAGAACTATAAACAATAAATGACAATTCTATCTATTTAAAACAATATTTAAACACAATAATTAACTCAAATATGAAATATATTTACATTTTAATTTGCCTACATGTAATTTAAGTAAAATTTAAATTAATCCAATTGATTAATTTTCAGAAAAAAGACTTAGTACAGAGATACAAAAAACTTTCATTTTCAATTTCTTCTTGTGCACAATTTTTGAACATAACCAACTTATATTCAAAAAGTATATAATTTAATAATGCTTTAAATATACAAAAGGAATTAATTAATGTTAATATAAAATTTGTGTAAAAACAGTTATGTTTTTAAAGTCAATAACTTATAAATAACTAATTTTTTTGAATTAGAAAGTTTTGATGCAACAAAATTATTTTTCTTTTAATTCCTCCAACCAGTTTACTAATTTTTACATTTGAATTGTTCTGAATGGATTTATTTAATTAGTTATACTTACTTTTTTAACAGGCATTTAAAGACTAATATCAGTTCATTATATTTAAATAATTGTAAACTAAGATTCTTAAAAAATCCAAAGATTTTTGAGTGACTTATTTTTATTTTGATACAATATAAAATAAATTTGTTAATTTACACTGAACTATCTCATTATCTTTATTATGAGAAGGATCTTTGGAGACAACTCATGGCATGGAAATATCTTAATTGTAGCTCTTGGCATTAAGAAAGTTAGAAGTATTTTATCACAACCAACATCTATTCAATATGTTAGAAGCATGATGAAGAGTTGAAAATTCATCTTGAAGTGAAACCTTGAACTGCTTGAAAATTTTTCCATTCATTATTATCATTGTAAGGTTTTCATTTTTTTCATTTGTATATGTTTAAATACCCAGAGAATTTTTCCAAAAAAAAAAAAAAAAAAAAAAAAAAAAAAAGTTAATTGAAGTTAAATTATGGAAGTTGATAGAAATTTAAAGAATCACTTAAAAGATTGGTTACTTTAACCAAGATTTGCTCTTTAAAAGTAAATTATGTTTTTATACACTTAATGTTACAACAACTAAGTATTTCTAAATTCCTCCTAAAATCATGACTAATTAAATGATAATCTTAAACAAAAAACAGTATTTTTTTATTTTTACAATCAATATAAGAAATAATTCTTGATAATACTTTTATGAACTAACTAATGATAAAATAAAATAGCTAGATGGATTAAGAATTTTGGAAACTAAAATATACATAGTTACACATTTTATTTCTTTTATACATAAGTAAAAAATAAAATAAAAACCTTGTAAATGTCATATTCCACACAAACATGATTTTTTTTTCAAAAAACCAAAAAATCTTATTATCTGGCATCTTATAAAATTCAAAAATAATTTTAAATAAACAGTGCTTATAAAATATATACCCTACAATTTGTATAAATGAAAATTAATAATTAATTATAAATAAGATGACAGTTTTACTTGTGTCTTGTAGGGATGTCACAAAATCCCACATAGAGCTCCTTGTCGGCAACATAAACAGTCTTTTCAGCCATAAAACTTCCCACAGCTCGGCACAAATATGGATACACACTTAAAAAGTAAATGAGCCAAATGAATTTGATAGAAATAATCTATTCACAAAACAATTGAAACTACAGTAAAATTACATTTAGCATTCTTGTATTTTTTTAATATCTTTTATGATTTTTTTCATACTCTCTCTTCCTTTTTCTAATTAAAAAGAATTATTTATTAATGTTGTAATTAGTGGAATTCTTTTTTTTTTTTCTAAACTAAAAGCTTCTTCCATTTAATGTTATCAAGAGAAGGTATTTACTTACTTAAACCTAGGACTAAACCCTAGGTATTGTATGGTGCTAAATGTGTCAAACTGGTTTACTGCGCTGAAATGTATTATTGCAAATTTGATGTAAACTGGGATTTTATGATTGTGTGCATTGGAGAAATTTGTTTGGGGTGCTAGTAATATTTAAAACTTTTGATATTATTTTTTTTTCCTTTAAGACTGAGATTTAAGCCTATGAAGTGTGAAATTTATTTTGAAAGTTAATTGAATTGGAATTTAAGTTCTTAAAAAAGTGAAATTTTTATTTTGAAAGTTTATAAAGTGATTCTTTTGAGTTCAGTAAAATATCAGAACCTTGCTTATGACTTCTCCTTGCATGAGAGCTTCTACACTTAACAATTAATCATAGCTTGAAGTTTAAAGACCCGCATACATGTGCTCGCACAAATATCATTGAAGGCACCTGGTTGGCAATTAAGAGATCTCTTTATTTTATGAATCATGTGTCTGATCAATATGGCTTGTACCTAAGAAAATATATATGGAAGTGTAACCATTCCAATAATATTATGGGAGAAATGGAATTCATAAAATAGTTATTGTCCATCCAGAGCTGATGAGATTCTGCAAGAAATGATGACTAATTTTAATTTGTGTATTTTTGATTAAAATTGCTTCTAAATGTAATATATTATTGTTTAGCAATAGTTAACATATGCATTTAGATTTACTGAGAATTGTAATGGTTATAATTAGAAACTCAAATTTTCATAAAAATTTATCTTATATGTGGGATTTAACTGTAATGCCTGGTTGTCTTCAGGGTAGAGTTATGTTATTTACACATAGTTATTTACATTACTGATTTAATTTAATTGTTCAATTGTCTGCCACTTTAGATTGTGTAATATTTAGATATTTTATACTTGTTTTGCAATAATCTTTGTGAAATTACTTTCTAGTTATTAATTTTGTAGTACTTCTGTAGTAAGCAGTTATAATGTAATATGTAAAGTCTTGATGTTCAAAATCTGAGTTTGAGTGTGATTATGATTTTGAAAACTGCATACTGCACAAGGTAATGTAATAAGCTTAGCGAGATAATTGTGCAAAATTTGGCACAGAAATTTTAAATCATGTCCAACCTGTACCATCTCTTTGGATTTTGGCATTACTTAAAAATTTTTTTTGTTTTATGCCTTTTCAATACATTTAAAACAAAGTTCTTAATTTTTTTTTCCTGACAATATTCTAGCGGAAATCTAAAATATATTATCTAGCTAAACTTATTTTCGAAATATCTTTTTTTCTTGTTTTTACAAAAATTTTAAGGATACAATAAGAAAAATATATTTATTAATTTATAATTCAAATATTTATTCCAAGGCTGATGACTAAGCAATGATTAGGTGAATTATATAATGTATTTGATTAATATTGCTATTGTATGTAATATTTTATGTCATCTATTTTGTTTATAATATAAAGATTTGATACATAAGTATTTAGACTTATTCAGAATAATAACATTAATTAATTAGAAATTCTTATTTTTTTATATAAATGTATGTTTACATAATAGATCTAGCTTTATTGCATGGTTTATTTTTAGTCTGAAGTCGTTTTTAAGGTGGGTGCCACTGCCTGGTTAATTAAAATCTGAGTTTTTATAAAAATAAATGTTTGTCATTTATGTTGCTGATTCAACTTTATAGCCCAATTGTAACTTGTTGTAGAAAGTGAGATGTTTTATATTTGTTTATTATGTAATTTTTGGGAAATAAGTTCCTACACATTAGCATTTTAATACTTATGTAATATATGAAATAAGTAATTATAATGAAATATTCAAAATTTAAAATAGCATGAGATTAGTTTGAGCATTATTGAGATCTGGAAATCAAATATTGCCCTAAGCGATGTAATTTAGGTTGTCGAAATAACTGTGCAGTGCTTGGTACAAAAATTAGATATTGCGCCCAACCTGTGAAAGCACCTAGGATTTTACCATGGAATTCACCTTCCAGATAGTAGTTACTTAGAGATGATTACAATAACATTACATTTATAAAACATAAGTATACCTATTGCTGTAACAGTTGAACAGATTTTTTAAACAATGGATTATTAATATAGTTTTATAATTTAAATATTTGAAAAAATATTGGATAAAATCACCTGTAAGTCACACCTTTTCTATTTCACAAAGTGTCAAAGTTGTTTAAAAATACAGTACAAATTATGAATTATAATATTTACTTATGAACAATTAGATTACAAATTTTAGTTAGAAGTAATAGAAGAATGTGTTAAACTCACAAAAGCAAAAAAATAAAGAAACATTTTACTTATATTACCTATTTCCAAAACTTGCATTTTGATAAATTTCTGAAAAATGTTTACTAGGTTTTATGACTAAATAAATTTTTGACAATAATTGAGCTTGTTTTTTATTTATATTATCTAAAAAATAAAGAAAAATCAAACACATAATAAACATAAAAAATGCAGTACCGATAATATTCTTCTTGTATTGTAGAAGCAAGTCTTTGATTATATTTTCCAACATCTTCGAAACTTACATGTAAAGTGTTTCGCTCTGGCCTAGATAAATTCTTCACATACTGTAAATATTTTGGTAAGCCTTCATCATTCATATACCTAGAAATAAATAGGAAATTCATAAAGAAGGTAGAAGACAAGTTCATAAAAAAAAATACAATAAAAAATTAGAATATTAATATTACATTACAGCTGCACAACTAAATAAAATATCAAATAAGGAAGAATTGTATAAATATCACTACAAAAAATGAAAATTTTACAGATTTTTTTTATATTTTTAAGCTAAAATATTATGATTTTGAAGAGAAAAAATCATGTTGAAGGATAAATTGTCAAACTTTTAATGTACTGTTATTAATAACTATTATTATATAAGTAAGAATAAAAATATTTAAGAATAATTTAAAACAAAGAGAAGTTCCAACTTTCTTTTTGGAGTGACAAAAAATAGAAGCAAATAAAATAGTTTTAAAATTGATAAAGGACTTCTGTAATTTATTTGATTGTACAAAAATATTCTATTATAAAAATTTTATAAGCAAAAAAAAAAAAAAAAAAAATTATAAATGAATAACAAATTGCTTTATGGTACTTTGTGAAAGGTGTATTCAAACATTATATAGCAAATCAATAATTTGGAATAAAAAATGTTTTTTTATCAAGCATTTTCCACATGAATTATTAAGTAAAAGTTTAAAAAAATTGCCCTTTAAGTTTAAGTTTTCAGACTTAAGAGAAACAGACTTTTTTTACAAATTAAGTACTTTGTCATTTGTTGGTATTTATACTGTAAAACTGAAATGGATAATTTAATTAAAACTTGTATTCATCATCTTTTTGCTTTCACTTTTTTATAAAATCTAACCTTTCATACATAACAAACCAACATTATTTATAAAATGTTGGTGGATTAATTGAAAACAATATTTAATTTTCTTTTCACTTCCTATATATATATATAAAATATATTTGCTTCAAAAACTAAAAATTGGAATTAAAAATAATGAAAAGAAAATTAAATATTGTTTTCAATTAATCATTTGTCTTTGTTTTAATTACATTAAATTTTAATTTAAATTATGATTTACAAAAATTTGGATGGAATTTAGAGATAGATTGTTTAGTTGATTTATTTGTAAACACATTTAATCATAGCTATTGTGAAAAGAATTAATTAAATATTACAATTAATTATTATGTGAAAAGTTTTTTTGAGCCATAATTCCTGATATCAAAAAATAATGTGTTATAAGAAACCATAAGATAATGTAAAGATTCAGAATTTAAAATTAAGAAAAAAGAATTGAGTAAAAGAGAGTTATGAGGTAAAATTTAAGAACTTTTTTAAATATTTTTTAAAAAAGGTCTAATAATTAGAGAAAGTCAAAGAGAGAAGTTTCTGCTTAAAAATATATGCTTTTACAAATCTTAAAAACATAAAATTCTGAGACAAAACTTTGAAAAAAAATGTAATAATACTTATATTATAAAGGATAGATTGTTTATAGTTTTTTCCAAAATAACCATACAAAAAAGTAAAAGCTACATATTTCTTGACATATAACAAGCAAAAAACTGCAGTAAAAGTAATTAGCGTCAATATATCAGTCACGAGTATAATGCATACACTGAAATTCGAAACAAGAATAAAATGCACATTTATTACAAAATTATTTGTTTATGAAATAATAAGAATACAAGGTATAATACATAATTAAAGGATAAAAATATAAAAACATAATTTTAGTACGCATTTTTCGAACTTAACTCTTTCAGTCCGATGAATGTTTACAATACAAGAGAAGAAAAATAGAACATAACTTTCAATAAAGTAAAAAAGCTTACTCAGATAAGAAATCTTGGAAAATTTTTTGAACACGATCTCCAACAGGATCCTTTTGCTTTTGAAAAGCTATTTGATGGTTAACAACATCCATCTTCTGAAATTTTGTTGTATTTCTGGGAAAGCTATGACACTTTGGAAAATACTATATGCAGCAATATACCGCACTTTCTAAACAATAATATAAGGTAGGTACATTTCCCGCGTAATCTTAGTTTTCTTGATGCCACTTTTTTACAAATACATTTTTTAATTATTAATTTATTTTCAAAAATTAATTAATCACGAAAAAATATAATACTTTTAAAAAACTTACGTACAAAATAAGAAATAATAATATTTTGAGTATCTTTTACCCTGAAACTCAAACTTTCCAATTCTTGTGAAATATTTTTCATTGACGTAAAATTAATTTTAAAGTTGTTGCTATAATAATTATAGAAATCAATTCTTAATTTTATTATATAGAGTAATTTATCGAGGAAAAGATTTTAAGGCAATATTTGAAACATTAGTTAAATCAAATTTAAAAAAAAAACAGTTGCATTGAAAATCATTTCCTGTAAGTGTATTGTCCATGCTTGGAATGGCAACACCTGAGTCTTTCTTGTTAAACAAGTGAGCATCGTTTTTTCAACGCTTTCTCGTTCATAAGATCGTGTATAGAAAAGTGGTAACGGCGACATGGAGAAGCGGATTGAACTGGAAAAGCGTGGACGGGCTTCTGGAGTGGTAAAATTAATATTTTTCTGCTCTGACAATTTTTATTGGTGTTTTTCCTAAACAAATCCTAGTGTCTGCGCACGTGATTGGTTTCTTCCATAACTTGTATTTCCAAATTAATGGGATGCTCTTTTCTTGATATTGTTAATCAATGGCGAGTGGCAATGCTATCTTACTGATGTGCGTTTAAAAATAATCTGTAGCTACCCGCCGGAATTTATCTAATGAAAATTATACCATTTGCTGTATTTTACACTTAATAATTCTTCATAGAATAAATGAATTTTCTTGATTTGATGATTTTATTTCGAATTTAATGTCATTATTATTTTGGAGCACTTTTTAAATTATGTTACTTATGGTGTTATTTATTTTGCACATCAGTTAAGGCCGTTAACGTTATCATTTAAAATATGATTGAATATTCGCAATATGAAATTTTTTGAAAATTATTAAAATTTTAAAATATTGTTGGATTTAATATTGAATTATTTGATATAAAGAATAATATGCAGTTGTGTTTATTTTAATTAATTCTTCCTATATGTTGAAACACATTCTAGTTTGTTCTTATATTAAAGTTGAAATATATTTTAAATCATAATAAATAACACAAAGTATATCTTTATTTAAATATGATTTCATTTGCTAAGTGTAATTTTTATGTTAATTATTAGCCAAGGAATAGTATTAAATTAAATTGAAACTTCCATTCCACATAGTTTTTATTATTTTTAGCATTCTTTTTATTATGAATTTATTTAAAATTTTAGAAATGTTTCTCAGTATTTTTTAAAACTAATTCTTAAACTTACTTATGTAATATTAAACTTCTTTTTTTTTTATACATCTTATGTTTTAATCTTTGGCAGTCCAAAATGTTATAATTGCTCTTCATGTGAAAATTAAGCTGTTATTTTTTTTTAATAGACTGTTAAACAAAATATAGTTGTTAAATTCTAAATGTGCACATTGTTAAAAAAAATTAATAACATCTTCAATAATGGAAATAAAATTTAAAACTTTATTCTAAATAAAAAATACTGTTAACTATTACATAAATGAAGAAAAATTTTCAAAGTAATCAATCTGTTATTTGTATCCACCTAACAAAACTCAAGCATTATTGCAAACATGCATACAAAAAAAAGACACATTCTTAATTTGAAAATGTGGTTAATGCGTAATTTATTATGAAAAATTAATATATAAAATTTTCAAAAGAATAATTTTAATCTAATTTTATAAATATAAAAAAAACTATCAAAGTTAAGAACAATATTTTTAGAAAGAAACATGCTCCATAAAAGAAATATTAAGTCAAAATGACAACACATTTTGACTTAATATTTCTTTTATGGAGCAAAAAAAATATAGTATAACCTGTTTCCAAAAAAATATAGTATAAAATTTATAAGGAATTAGAGCTAAAATTTGATTTATGAATTAATTTTTTTGAAATATGCAAGGGATGATAGAAATATAAATATTTCTAATGAAAATGATAAATCTAAACAAAGTTCTAAATTGTTTATATTTATTTCATTTTTTATAATTAATGGGAATGATTTTTTCAAAGTATAGATGTGCAGAATAAAATTTTTTTACATCAATCACTCTAGAGAAAATATTTTTTTGTTGATCAGACAGAAAATCACACTACATTCAATCATTTGTCTTAATTTTATAATTTTAATTGCACTTTTTCTGTAATTTACTGTTTAAATCTTAATGTTTCTAAACTTTAATTTTTCAAGCTGTATGTTCACTGATATGATACCAGAATTTTTTTAATTACATTGAATTAATGTGGATACATTTCTTAATATTTGTTTGATTTTGTAAATACTTGTGAGGTAAACAAGTTTGAATATCATTTTGAAATTTCAGTGTTTGTTAAGTTTATTAACCTGTTCTATAACATTGCAGTGAAAATTTGTAAGATGTTCTTACTTATTTCAACAATTATTCACTGCACAATTTCAATTTAAAGGTGTAAATTTTTAGTGTTAATTTTCTACCAATAGTAAAGGTGTATCCATTTAATAAAATATTCAATCTAGTTTAATCTTATATTCTCAGTCATACTGTTGTCCTTGGTTGCACATTCAAGATTTGAGGATCCTAATATCCTTCCTCTGAAGTGATCTTTCCACACTTTTTTCTACACCATTTTACTATGAAAAATTGTGGTTGAGCAGCTTAATCTATTAACAAATTGATATGGTCTACTTTGTTTCTATATTAATATATATATATATATGTATGTATATTTATAGTAGACATTTTGTAAATTGTTATGATTTTAAGTATAAAAATCAGCCTGGCAAAAGTATTTCAAAAAATCTAGCAAATGACATTAGTTTTTAGAGATACTTGTCAAAGAGTCAACCAGAAATGTAAATTCTTATCATAAATCTACTTCTGGTTTAGCAAATATGCAGGAAGAGATTGTATACCAGTCAGACTACATAAGCTTTTTTTTTAATGGAGAAAACATAATGAGAATTTTTCATTCCAAGCATGTATTATCTTTCTATTATTATATAGTAGTCACAATATTCATTGGCCCACTGTATTTTATGGCTTTACCGTAATCATCATAGATGTTGTATCAATCCATGCTTACAAGATGTGTCTGAAATACTTTTATCCAACAGATTCTTCAATTATTTACTTGCTTTCACCTGAAAATATGACTATTCATTTATCTTTACTGTAGACATTTGTGAAGTATTAGTGTTATATTCTTGATAGATTTTTTTTTCCCAATGATTTAAATTACTTTTTAAAATTGTTGAATTGCAATTTTCTTTCTTTCTTCCCCCCCCCCCCCTCCCATTTCTTGAAAATCTTAAAAGAAATTGCAATTATTCTACAAAATGTATTGTACATTAGATAATAAAGTGAAATTGAAAACTACTATAATGCTATTCAATAATTCTTAATAATTTTATTATTATTTGCTTAACAAATTAATATGTCTTCAAAAATATCCTTTTTATGTAATTCTTTTGGTTTGAAAATAACATTGATTCCATGATATGAATAACATTATTTTTATAGTAATTAGCATACATATTGCCCAGATTTTGACTTTATTTCATTAAAAAAAAACACTTTTACAAACTTTATTAAGCATTAATTAAAGAATGCCTTAAAAATCTTTTTTAATTTATTCAAATGTAGTAAAAGAAACCAGTATTCCCAAAAATGGATGATAATAATAAAATGTCAATGTCCAGTTTTTTCAGAACCTACCTCTTATTTTAAGTATAACATGTATAATTTGTATATAATTTTTCATACATTATATTTACTCCTTTAATATTTAAAGATATTGTTCTATTCTAGATAAAAGAATTGAATTTAGACAACTGTCGGAGCACCCAAATTGTGGGATTAACTGACGAATTTGTCAATTTAGAAGTTTTGAGCCTTATTAATGTGGGTCTTGTCACTCTCAAAGGTTTTCCTAAATTACCAAATTTAAAAAAGGTATGCATATTTTATTTCCACATTTTTTTAGGCATAATAATCTATAAAATAGATGTAGTATAAATGCCTTTAAATTCTACTATATCTTTATGAAACATTTTAAGCTTCTAATAACAAAAAAAAAAAAAAAAATGCCAGTACATTTATTTATTAAAGCCATTTTGACCTGTTGCATTTTTTTATTTATATTTTTAGTTATAGAATATGATTTCATTCAACCAATGCATTAAATCTATGTCATTTACATTCTATTTCATTTCAATTAAACTTAGAATGATTAATGTATTCTTTTTAGAGCATAAATAGTTCACCTTTTACATAATATATTCATCATTATTTAAACTATCAAGATTTTATTTAATTCATGAGTTTTATGATATTTCCTTTTAGAGTTAGATGTTACAGCATTGCAAATAAACTATTGTTTTTAATCAACATTTTTATTTATTTATTTTTTTTAACTGATCTATTCTAATTTTTAGAATATGTTATTTTATTATTGGAACTTATTCACATCTTTTGAATATCTAAGTAAACTTTTAATTCAACTCTTAAGTTCTTCAGGATATCCCTGTTAAATGTCGTATTATAAATTTTCTGTTTAAAATATTTAACATTTTTTTATGTATGATACAACACCACTTGTATATTGTACCAAATTTCATTAGTGTTATGTTTATTTCCTAATGCAGTTTTCTTTCTTTCTTTCTTCTTATTTGATATTATCAAAGTTTAAAAATTTTATTCTGTGGTCAATGTTTCTTACTTGTTTATTATTCCTTTATGAGATGAGGCAACATTTATAAACATTATCACAATAATTTTCTTGCTTATATATATATATATATATATAAACCAAAGGGAAAGTTTTTCCATTTTATCTGTTATGATTATAAAATATTGAGTATTTTTACTGTTCATATGCAAAAAAATTTTAACTATTTTTTTCACAATTCTTGCTGTAGAAGTAGGCACATCAAAAGTATATTTGCTATCTTTGGTATAGAAAAATCATAAACACTCATTAAAAAAGCATTCCATTATATTGAAATAAATTTGTTTGCAAAAACTGTAGTTTATTATAAAATTTATCTTATAAATAAAATATAATGTTTAAATATCAATTTAATTTGATTTTCTCTTATAGTATTTTTTTTAAGTCAATTTACATGCAAATGAAGTTTTAAAAAATTATTAGTTATTCTATATGTGCAAGTGTTGTAGTCAAATTATATTTTAATTTGACATCTTTTATTTTTAGTTGGAATTAAGTGATAATAGGATTTCTGGTGGCTTAAATTGGTTGCATGGGAGTCCAAAACTAACACATCTCAACCTCAGTGGTAATAAAATAAAAGATATTGAAACGTTAAAACCGTTGGTAAGTAAATTAGCCCTTTATTATTCAATTGACTAATGAAAACTCTTCTCTGACTTATAACTTACATTAAATTATATCATAACTTATTGTCTTTTTGTTTGATATCAACCATCATGAAAAAATAAATAAAAATCAATGTACTTGTCAAATGCAATGTGAACATTTAACTGTCACAACAATAATAAAAACTATTCTCCTTTAATATGGCTTTTAATATCTGATATAATTTAAGTCATCTCAATAAATTTTATTGATTAACCATCGATGGTTAAAGTTTTTAGTAACCATCATTAAATAAGCGCATTGCAAAAGTGTAAAAATAAATTTTAAAATTGTTTTGAGGTCTACAGAACTTTTTTTGGTTAATTAATGACTGTAAAAAAGAAATTAAAATAAATGTTTCTTATTTCAGCAAGAGTTTAAAAATCTTAAAAACCTTGACTTATTTAACTGTGAAGTGACAAATGTCGAAAATTACAGAGATGAAGTGTTTGGACTTATTAGTAGTCTGAAATATCTTGATGGGTATGACAGGGAAGATAAAGAAGCTGAAGATTCAGAAGTTGATGATGATGATGGTATGTTCTGTTCTAAAGTATTACATAATATTATATTGCATCAAAAATATATGAATATCTTGATTAATATTTGATTATTCAACTACATTATTAGTTTTCTACTATTATTTTTTGTGTTTTCTGATATATAGCATTCTTTATTTTGTAAAGCACAGCTGTTTTTTAATTGATTGTATTTGATTTAAATGCTTAATTTTAAGTTAATAAAAAATAGATTAAAAGTCATTTATTCATAGGTAATGAAGATGATGATGAAGAAAATGATGCTCATGAAGATGGTGATAGTGAAGATGAGGATGAAGAGGATGGAGAAGGTGTGTGATATAATAGTAGTCTGAAAATATTCATTTTTAATGATCATTTAAAAATATATTTATGGTCCCTTGTGGCTAATTTTGTTGTAATCAATTAAATATATGTGTTCACTTTTTCCTACAACTTTTCAATATTCAAGTGTTAAGTCATAGTTCATGAGTTTTTATTAATTATTGATTTTAAAAAAAATTGTGCTGTATTTCTTTGATTATTTTGAATATCAAATTTTATTTTTTTGTAAAGAAAAAAAAAGTCTTTTATGAAAGAAAAAAACGAAAGTCTTTTATGAAAGACTTTCGTTTCAAAAAAATAGAATATGACTTTGATATTTATTTTGTGTTATTGTTTGTAAGGACCACTTTTGATAGTTTCACATCTGACAAATTAATCTAGTTTCACAAAAAGTGGAACTTTGATAATGAAATTGTTAATTTAAATTACATTCCTCATTAGTTAAATAATATTAGCATATGCTCTCTTTAAGTTTTTATATAAAAAAACGTTAAAAAAGAAATCATTTAATGTGATGTTAACATTCACAATGTGATTAGTTTGAAAAACTCATATCAGTTTCACATACAGTTTCAGTTTAAGTAGACTTGGTCATTGTCATGTTGGGTTGTATATTGGTCATTGTTATTTTTTCTAGTTTTGTTAAATTAGATTATTTTAAGCTGGTAAAATTTTATTGAATTATCTGCCTTGTAGGTCATTATACCTCTGGTGATGAAGCTATCTCTCCAGTCCAAAGCTGCTTCTCTTGCCAGTCCTAGCTGGCACATCCAAAATTGTTTCTTTTATTTATGATCATCCACTCAAAAGTTAGGTCCGCCTCTCTTCTGTAATCTATAAGCTTTTATTCTCTGGACTTGGCTAATCCATAGTGAACCTCTTTTTAGGGTCATTTGTAATAGGACGGTGTTTTAGTTTTTCACGTAAACTCTTATTTGTAGTTTTTTACAGACAATAAATATTGTTGAATTGGGATTATTTTGTTCATTTTTAAATATTGCAGTATTATTTAATATGTGTTCTTAATTTATTCAGATTTATATTATTTTTGATTCATAGATGAGCAAGATGATGATGATGTGAATGTTGATGATGAAGATGAAGAAGATGATTTAGATGATGAAGATGCAGATGAAGAAGTATGTTCTATACTAAAATCTTAATATTAAATTTTATTTTTAAAAAATAATCTTGTATTGAATACTCTTGTAAAAAATAGTCTCATTAGTATTTTTAAATTATTATGTATTTTCAGGAAGATAGTGAAGGAAATGAATTTAATGCAGAAGAAGATGAAGGTATATTAAATTAACTTCATTTATTTTTTAAATTTTAATTATCTTTTTGACAATATTAATTAGGCTAGATACTAACTTATATTTTTGACAGCAATATGTCATACTTATTCAATTAAATCCATTTCGTTGATGTTTAGTTTCCCATAATGTACTTTACAAATAATTCAGAAATGAATATAAGAATCTTTATTATTAAAAATATATTAAGGTGTGCAATTTTCAAATTGGTTGAGCTGATTTTCTAGATTTCACTGTTCATTTCTATATGTCTGGATTTCTTAAATTCTGTTGTAACATTTTTATTAATATTATTTTCTTAAAAAATATAATAATAATAATTTTCAATCTCATTTATTATTTTAAGATGTGTAGAGTACAAAAGTATTTTTGAAATGATAAGCTGTACAACCTGTTGTGTTAGCATAATTTCAGTTAGGCCTGCTAATAAATTAATGATTAAAATTGATTTGTGTTGTAATTTGAAAATTTTGTTCCAACACACAGTCTGAATTTTCAAGAAATTTCATTTTTGTGAGTTTTAATTTGTATTGTAGCAGTAACTTTATTTTCCTAATATTGGTTTTGCTAATTTCGTTTTTGTTCCGTCAGTGGTATTTTATTGCATTTATTTATTTTACTTTTTTGTATACAATGCTAAAGTACTAGGTAATATATACAATTTTTATAATTTATTTACCTATCACTTATGGTATCATTATTTGAGCATTCTGGTTATTTTATTATTGCTTAAAAAGGAAAGAGAAATGTATTTTTTCAATGAAACAATTGCTGTAGATTAAGGTTTTTTCAAACTTTGATAATTTACATTTTTTTGTTTAATAATTTTTCAAAATTAAGTAGAATATTAATAGATTGGATCCTTTTACTTAGCTGATTTTCACTGAATATCTACATTAACAACTAGATTATTATTATTAATTGATATAAAATTGTATAGAATTGATTTTAAAGTTTCCTTTCTTAAACTTTTATTTTGTATGTGAAAAAACTTTTCATATTTGATGAAAATTTAAAATATAAATTGTATTTTAGAAGTTTCATTTAATCAAACTGTAAAATGTTAAATTAAACTCTGGTATAACAACCCATCAGGGTGCAAAACATGTCCTGGTTGGGAGGTCAGCCCATCATGAAACCTCTAGTGTTTAGTTCTCAAGCATGTTTGTTGCCCAGTTTTTAGTGTTTTTTAATAATTTTTATTGTTAAATATTTTTAACTTTGTTCATTATTCTAAAATAAGTCATCTCTATTAAGCTGAATATAATAAACCTAAAACTGGCAATTATATAGATGAAACAATGTTTTCTCAGCTTAGCTAAATAACACAATAGATGAAGCTCCAAACTTAAATGATGAAATGGTTATGAAAACTAAAAATTAAGGAGATTTAGCTGATAATTGAAATTGTTAAAATAATTTTTATGAAAATGTTTTGTTAGGGATAATAATTTTGAGTGAAAATTTCAGTTATTCTTTAAATATGTCCTAAAATATCCAGAAATTTTGTCAAGAGAAGTTTATTTTTAAGTTCCAATAGTAAATATTTTGACTCAAATTTAGTATTTTCTTGGTCAGTAAAATGTTAAGATTTCTAATCAATCTTTTTTACGAATTATACAGTGTTTTCATCCTTGGGGAATAAAAGCTTAAAAAGTTATTTCAATAAAAATATATAAAGTATTACTAAATTGAATGTCAAATTGCTATAAGTACTTGCATAAGTTAAGGGTTTTATTAAATATGATATGTAGAATGCTTTAAGTTTTGCTAATATTTTTCCTTCAAAATTTTACATTGATGATTATGTAAGTTCAGGTATAATGAACATATGCTTTATTTTTGTGTCAGAATTATAATCAGGTTAGTTCGTTTGATAATTTTTTTTTCTGTTAATGTTAACTCCAAATAAAATATTTTAATATACTTATTAATAATCTTTTTATAAAAGTTAATTAAAACAAAATGTTAAATTATATTTTTTTATGAAAGAAACAATCCACTCTTAAATTGGATTGTTTCTTTTTATTCATTGGCATTGTAAAATAGTTTTAAAAAAAAAAATTATGATTATCAGGTTACTTATTTGAAAATGTGTGCTGAAATTCTAGTTAAAATTACAGTAATTCCTATTTTCAATTAAAATATTTCATAATTTAGTTTATCATTATTATTTGAAATTACTATGTAAATAATGTATAAATACATTATCTATAGATGTTACTTTTTAATGACTATTCATATACTAATAATATTTATTTTCAAAATTTCTAATGTTGTAGATCCTGGTACTCGAGGACAAAAGCGGAAAAGAGAAGGCGAAGATGGTGATGAAGATTGATAACAAACACTTTTCGACAACATTCATCTATTCATCCTAACATGTAGAGTGATAATATGTACAGCGTACTTTATATCATTCATCTTTTATGTTTTGCTATTCTCAGCCAGCATATCCTGGAATGCAAAACATAAAAGCAACAATGACTGAGACCAAAAGATGGAAATGGATTGCACTCAGTGCAGTCCATTTTGGAGTTGTGCCTCTTAGTCTTAACCCACAAGCCTTGTCAGGATCCCTTCGTAATCACTGCACAAATAATTGCAGATTTCAATAGTAGTTTTGTAATATAATTCTTTTTTAATTGCATTTGTAATATATCATTGATTTGGTGTGATCTGTGTGAAATTATATATGAAATTGTGATTTATACTCATGTATAACGAGAACTATTTATTTTTGACAGATTTAGGTGTATCTATTTCCACAGCCCTAACTTATATTTCTCTGGCCTTCAAAATATTGGCTATTTTTTCTGTAAAACTATTTTTATGCTGCTTCTTACAATCTTCAAAGTACCTAATGTTCTAAATTCCCATGTAAAATAAAAATTCCTATATGCTGACTTTATCATTGAAGCAGGTTCCTGGTTTGGTTTTTGGTTTACTAACGATACCATTGTGTCATCACTTTTAAGTTCATTACTTTTGCTATCACTTATCATTTCAGAATTACTGGCCCCTTTGAGAAAGCTTGTATATCACAATTGTTAATAAAAATGAATAAAACTTTTTATAGAAAATTGTGTAAGGAATTTCTTTTTATGAAACATCCAAGTTATACATAAAAAATACTGTATTTTTTAAAACAAACTCTGTCTTACTTTAAAGTTGAATGTCATTTCAGATATTCCCTTTATCAATGTGTATTATTATTGATTACTGAAACAGTGTTATTATTATGTCAAAAAGTAATTATTTCACAGTTTTCCTTATTAAAAATCTGTAAATACTATTTTGAGTTACGAAAATGCTGTCTTTGTGAAAGATGTAAACTAAACATGGCTTTTAAAACTTAAAAACTTGATAATACTTTTTGGAGAGTTTCTCCAAAAAGTATTGTCAATGAACTGATTACAAAGCATTTATTGAACTTTTCATAAGACACCAAAATTCTTCAAAGTAGGCTCTTCTTGCATTGACAGGTCATCTTCACCAATTTCCCAGCTTCATATGCATCACAATAGAATTTCTCTGGATAGGCCTTCAAAGACAAAGCGAATGTTGCTTGGTTCTTTATTTGTCCAAGAATGCTTTCTTTTCGTAAGTACTTTCAAACTTAGTAATGAAAAAAAAAATGGAGAGGCAATATCTGGACTGTACAGAGGTTGGAAAGTCATTGTCAGCTTTAAAATAAGTTAATGACAAGAAAGGTGGGCTGGCACGTGTTTTGGTGCAGTTCCAGTCTTTTGGGATTCTTGGCCTCATTAACACTTCTCGTCTAGCAAAAGAACTTTTTATTACCAGAACACCTGGCTATCCAATAGGCCCTTATGTTTTTTAAAAGCTGTTTCAATTATATATGTATTGGAACAATGTCCACCACTATCTTGACAAATTTGATCACCATCAGTTGTCATATTGAGGACTGTATTTTGATTTGCACAGTGTCCAAACATCTATGGAAAATGCCTGTCTTCTCTTCATATCACAGGAAAATACTGACTGATGCAGAATCTGTCAACTTATGGTTTGTGGTGTGTAGCTGAACTATAAAAAAATACACATAATTCTAAAATGATCTTAACAAAATAATAACTTGAAAAGAATCTATACACAAAAGATTCTTTAGTCGGTTGCATACAATAAAGTTGAACATTTTGTTTCATTTCTAACTATGCTAAACATGTTCTGGCTTATAGTCACAAAAAAATAATTTTCCAGGTAGCTGTTTTGTTTGCCTCATTTGAAGTATAAAATTATAAATTTATGTTACTTTTGAAGAGTTATCCAATTATTAGCAAATAGCACCACAAGTGAAACTGTTAAATAAATGATTAAAGAATTCTTATTAAGGTTTTCATGTTCATACTAAGTAATTATAGTTAAAGTAATCCTATTCAGAGACCCTATAGTATATCGGATTTTGATAATTATGTCAGATAAATCATCGAGGAAAGTTTTTTAGTAGTTCATAATATCCAATAAGTCAAAAAAAAAAACTTTTTTTTTTTTTTAAGGACGAAAAATATGTTGTAATCATTAAAATTTATTCAATTACAAAATGTGTTCTCTATTCCACATCAGTTAGATGTTAATTGCATTAAAATCGGTTAAACAGAGAGCCTGGCAATTCAGAAAAGATTCACTGACAAACCCCACTAGTCAAAAACTGATAAGAACCTAACACTTTTTGACTTGTGGGGAATCTTCATAGTACCTGAAGACTTCTTTATACATTGCTGTTTTAGTAAAGTAGGAATGACACAAAGTAGAAGTTCACTGTACGCATCCTTGATCTGGACCCTTCTTAATTTATATAATCTCAAGGAATGAGAGTTTAAATAGGGTCCACAAAAATCTTACCATTCTCCTGTGTCTTCAGATTTCGTGATATTTAAACCATTTTTCGCGAATCCTTTAGACAATGTTCACATACCGCATCTAAGCTGATACTACCAAATCTTGTGATTTATGATAATGAGGGATGTAGAATGATTAACAGACTCATAAGTGTAGACTTGACGTATTTGGATTAAGAAATTTTGAAAATTACCAATTGATAGTCATTACGATTTTTTTATTGCAGTACAAGAGTATTCCTCTACCCAAGAGATGTTGGTTTTTTATAAATCCGTTGGGACTGGTAAAATTATTTTTTAAAATTAAAAGTTCCGTAAAATAGAAAAGTGTTAGATTCAATTTTTTTTATCAAATTGTTCTCCCTTTATAGATATAGTACTATTAGATAAATTATTTAGTATGCTCTATATAAGTAACAAACAAAATATAATTTAAAATCAATTCTTGCTTTCATTTTATTCATAAAAATGACGGAAATTAATCACAATTTTTTTGTTTCTATATTTTTCCATTTATGAAGCATTTCTTTTGCTTTTTTCAAAAATTAACTCAATTTTGCTTGCAAATTAATTGTCTGCTTTTCCAGTCGACAGTCAAAATATTTATTTTCTTGTTTGATATCTGAATCCACATTAAAGTCCTAAAATGAAGTTTTGAGTAGCAGTGGGTTTCTTCATCAAAGATCATAGATGGATAACACATTTTTATTCAAGTTATCTGATGAACTTGGTTTTCTTCAGTAGCGATGGTTTCTTTAGTAAAACCTGTGATTATAAACATGAACGATATATCGTTTTTCCTGCAACACTATTTTCAGTATAGATTGGCAACATATCTGCGCCAAGACTGTCACTTTCATGAGAAGATTCGAAGCCCATTCCTAACAAAATTAACTTAGACTTTTAGCACTTGGTGCTTAAGGTGGAAACCTGTCTTTAATGGGAGAAATTAAAAAAAAAGTGCTTAAAAAATTCGGGAGTTCAACGTAATTATTTGATTTTTTTCATACGCTGAACTAAATGAGCAGACGATATTTTTTTTTTTAAAAAGGATTCAGTTCGGAGAAGTGGCTGGCCGAAATCTTACTCCTATTTCATTTACACTTGCCAGAAAAAGTCTGCGTACAAAATCACCGTAAACATTCTAGAGAAAATAAAAGTACATTGAAGTGTTAACATTAATTCAATTTTTATATGAAGTAATTCTTTAATAATTCCTTAAATATCAGTAACAATTTCAGAAAGATCGTCTGCTCATTTATTTTCATTATTTCAAAGTATTAAAAATTACACAAAAAGCAGTCAAGAAAAATTTTGCGTACAGTTAAGAAAAGTTTTTAAAAAATAACTTCTATGGACTGTCAATTAAAGTTGAATATCTGTTATGAAAACCTTTTTATATGTCTAAGAATCTTCTTATCGTTTAGGCATAGAATGAACTAGCTTTGCGTTTTCCTCAGAGGAAATATTTCATTCCATCATAATCATTCTTTTCACCATATCTTTCGATGGTATGTTATATTGCCGAATCTTGTGTTCCAATAAGTCAAATAATAGTTCGATGGGATTTAAGAGGCGATTGTGGAGGAATATGCAACTGATTTTTGATATTATACAACAGCCAGAGTTTACGTTGTGGGCAATAAGTTTTAGATCATCAGATTAGTGGAAACCAAAAGTCATCGCTAAGGTTCAGATCTTATGCACTCTGCTTTAATATATTTAAATATCCTATACGATCTAAAGTGGAGTCTATAAAAGTCTATCGACCTACTATATTTGCTACCATGCACCCCCAAATCGTTAAGCCACCTCCACCATGTTTAATTGTAGACACAAGATTTTGCTTCTCAAAAGCAGTGCCTTGTTTCCTCCACTTCAGATTAGGTCATTTGATGCCAAAAATACAAAACTTGCTTTCATCAGATGGTTACTTTTCCCAATTCCCGTATTACTTTATCCCAAAACTCAGAAGGTTTATTTACATATTCATTGGCAAAATTTAAACGTTTTTGCTAATTGACAATTGAAATATCTGGTTTTCTACGAGCTACACGGCCATAATAGCCAGTCTTTTTCGTATTGTATCTTCATAAAAAGATTTTTTAAGCTTTTCTCTAATACCAATTACTATTTGCGATTCTTTAATCTTTATATTTAAACGTACGGATTTCACAAGATGTATCTCATTTCTTGTAAAGTCAGCTTAGATGATGGCCACTCTAAGGCACTGAAATGACAGATTTCGATGACTTGTAATAATTGATCCCTCTTTGGATTGAATTTTTCTATCTTGCCAATTTCTCGAAGAGTTTTACCTTTATTCCTTAGATTGATTTTGCTTGATGATGACATTTAAAGGTGATTTTCCTTTCGTCCGGAACAATCTTTTTCTTTGGAATCCATTTTAAGTCTACTTGTTTGCCAGTACTAATATATCATGACAACTAAAGATAATCTTTTTATTTTATTTGTTGTTTTACCACAAGCGATAAAATTAATAAATAGTAAAAAATAAATGCAGACAATATTTCATTTCATACAAGCTTACGGAGACTAAAAAAGGATCTTTGTAATTTATAATTGTATGCAGACTTTTTCTGATAACTTTTTTTTGTAATTTTTAATTATTATTATTATAACTTTGAAACAATGTGCGTTATCATCCTGAAATTATTACTGATATTTAAGGAGTTGTTATAAATACTTTATATAAAAATTAATGTTGACACCATAATATACTTTTATACTTATAGAATGTTTACTGTGCGTTTGTACACACTTTTTTTGGCAAGTGTAAATCCAGATATTACGTTTTAAGTTTTGATTAAATTTAATTGGTTATCTTAAAGTTTCAAATTAATTTCAATAAATCAGTTGCAAATCATAGTCCTTAGTTTCCAGGAATTTCAACACTGAATCAAAGAGGGCTTGAAATCGATTTAAAATGCATTTTTAGATAATAAACATACTTCTAAGTGAAATATAGTAAATGATTAGATATACATTTATACAAAGGTCAGAAAAATGTGAACACATTCTCCTTTTAAGTTTATTAACAATTCTAATGTTATAATAAGTGGCATAAACACGTAGTCTATCGTCATTTCGCTTTGATGTTGTCCTTATGAATTGTTTCAGAGACAATATTTTCAAATATTTTTCTCTTTCACAGCCTGAAAAACATAAAATCCTTTTTTTTTTGTCACTATGGATTTTTATTAAATGCTTCTTAAGCTTGGAAGATTTTATTACATAGAAGAAATATGTTTATATGGCAGATAAGTTATTTAGTTCCTGTATAAAGCTGTTTTCAGCAGTGTCTGTTATATTTGGCGCCATCTAGAATCATTATATCATAGGTATATGTCAGTGTTTTTTATTTTTTTATTTTCGATTGCAAGTGATTATCTTAGTTTATTATTGTTATTTTATTATTTTGTTGTTATAGTGTTGTTAGAAATCGAAAGCTTAAATTTACTTAAATAAATTGAATAACTAATTCGCAGTAAAAACATTAAATTAAGTTATATACACCACTGTTATTGCAAGTAACAAATTAAAGGAAATAAATTTTGCCAGTGTTCATTTACAAAAAGTATTACATAATGTTCAGTACGTTAGTAATTTACTGTATTTTAAGCATGCATCTACATTTATATCTTACTCAGTTCGTAAGAATCTATTTTATTTGATATTTATTTCGATTTCCATAATAATGTAAATTGTATTATTATTTTATATTAACCTTGCATGGACACCTGACGCTCAAGGAACCCCAAATCACTTTTAATTTTTCACCTATCCCTTGCATATCAGGAATTTCCGGGGGCCAATAGAGACCACTTTGCGAACCACTGAACTAAAATATCTATACAAACATACGTAGATAATCGCGACTGATTTTTTTATATGCAAATAATAATTATATAATTTATGTTAAACTAGAAAATATTATGATAAGTTAGTTTTAGTACCAAAATGACTGAAGACAAATCAAAATAAATCGTATATTTTTTTCCAGTTCACAGCTCTGATTTTTCTTTATATCACAAAGACAAACTTACAAGAAATTCTTTTTATCACATTCTTTTTAAAATTTCAATTAAAAACTCAAAATGAAGAAGGGATAAAAATGGGTACATGAAAATTCAATTGAAATTTCAATGACTAATATTTCTTTAAATTAACAGACGAGACAATGGAATTTAAGTCTATGGAAACCTTGATTCTAGTAAAGTAGTCTTGAAGTAATATCTTGATTAACAGTAGGGCTACTTGCGATATTAAGAATATAATTTTTAAATGAACAATAGAAATTAGGAGTGTTTAACAAAGATTAAAAAGTCAAAATAAAACAATTTTTTTTAAAAAGGATAATTTTTTTTTAAGTTAAGGAAACCTAAAACACACAGAAGAATTTCAGTGACTATGTGATTCCTCAAAGAGATTTTAACACAATATGAGAAATGTTATAAAGGCATATCTTTTGGTATAAAATGTATGTTTTCAAATCAGATCCATTTCCAAAACTGGCCTAAACAATCTGTTCCCCATCTAAGCATTCAATAAATAAAAAAAATTTTTTTTAATGCTTGAATATGTTTCTAAAAATAGGATATTATTATTGGCTTATCACCACATTATAAAAGTTTGAAACACCACAAACAGTCAATTAATTAGTTTAGTAGTTTCCAATTTGCTTAAAAACTTTTTGTTATGTTCTACTGAAACAAACCATGTATGAATCATCAGTTTTTTAAATTAAGTATTAATATGAGAAATAACTTAATAATAAAATAAATAAATAAATTCAATAATGAAAATTACAATTTTAATAATTTTATTTTTAATAAATTTCAATCTATATAAAACAAAACACATCTAAATAATTACATATTATAGCTTTACATATATACAATTTCATTTGTTTCTTATTCACAAATTCATATTCAATTCTGTTAAATTTCCAGTTCTTATTCCTTTTATTAAATATTTCTTTGATAAAATATCCCACAGATATCAGTCTTCAGAAATAAATAAAGAGTTATTAATTCATATGAAAAGAAATATTACAAAATGAGAGAATTAGTGCTTGTATATTTTTACATAAGTTTGTTTTTGCTATATTTATATACAGTATACATAAATATAAATTTTACAGCAATTATAAAACGATTGCTTCAGTTTCATTAGATTGTATAGTTGAATTCACCATAGATTCTAAAATATTTTCTCCTCCTTCCTAAAAAAATATAAATGTAAGAAAAGTATTACGCATTAAATAATAAAAGACTATTGTCATACATGTTTTTCCTAGACAAAATTTAAAATAATTCATGAAATTATTAAATAGTAACAATCCAAATGCAGATGGTAATACAACAAAATAAAATTAAAATATCCGAACAAAAGAAAAGCGATTAACATATAAACATGTTGCACACAATATTAATATTAGCAATAAAAAATTAATTGTAGGGAGAAAAAACTACTCATACAATGTAATAACTGTAAAGCAAATCACATAAGAAAAAAAGTATCTAAAATTAAACTATTTGTATAAGTATATTAGAATCAAACTGAATAAACAACAATTTCATACTATTATTAAACAGATAAATGAAAAAGCAGCAATATTCCATTTCATAGAATTTTGAAAGCTTAATGTGCTTATTCTGTAATTAATACAGATGAGGTTTAAGTTTGAAAATAAACAATATAGAACATTGATTTGGTTTTGATACATAATATTGTTTTATCTTTGCTTTGTTAATTTATTCATACACATGGATTGAAATTTTATGGCAGATGAGAAACTCATGGTGTTGACATTTTTATGAACATAAAGTTTCTATATATATATATTTAACAAAGAAATACAATTCACAGCATATTTGATAAAATGACAGTTGTTACATATGTACATTTAAGATTACTATAAACTACTTCAAAATTCTCTTAATGCAATTTAAATTTCAATTATTCTTCATTAAATTCTTAAGACACCAGATTTTTTTTTCAACTCATTATATTAGAATTAACATGGAGTTGATCATAAATCAATGGGAGTATTTTAGTATGTTTTAATACTATTATGACATTTTTTTCTAAGAGAAAAATTCTTGCATACATTTTTAGTACTGAAATAAAAAGCAGGTATTAAGTTCTTATTGTTCATTTTATCCAGTTAAAAATTAAATCATTCACCAGACTGAACTGCTAAAACAGCTGTTATAATTGAAAATATTTTTAAATGCCTGTGTATATGGTTGGGAAGCTTTTTTTCTTTGAAAGTATGATCTAATACAGATAAACTTTAAGTCAGAAAAAAAAAACAATACATAATGCTGATTTGCTTTTTAACGTGTAATATTGTTATTTTTACTCTATAAATTTATTCATACATAGCACATTTCTGATGTTTTATTAAATATAAAAAACTCATGTAGAAACTTTTAAGAACAAAGTTTATATGTATGTTCAACAGGAAATTTGGAAAAATTTGTAAAGCTTGTTTGAAAATGCTTCAAATTAACACGCAAAAATATTTAACTATCTTTGTACTTTACTTCATTGGCAAACTTTTGGTGAACTTTAGCAGCTTCAATTATAATATTCAATAGAAGCTCCCATGTGTCAAATTCCTCTCGAGACATTATTGTAATATACTGTGACCCATTCCGTTGCTCAATTCTTTGTAGTGAATTATTTCCATCATCTGATGCAGGACTTTGCGAATTTAAAGTTGTCCAATTGTTTTTCTTTATATTTTCAATAAGCCGGTTTACTGAGGCTAAAATTTTTGCAAATGGAGTCAACATATTCATATCTAAAAGTATTTAAAATTAAATTAACTTTCTAACAATATCAATCACTAAATAAAATATTTAAATTAAATAAGCAAGACAAATAAAATCTTAATTTGTATGAAAAAAAGATAAAAAGCACAAAAAAAAAAAAGAATTAAATGTAGCAAATTAAAAAAAAACCATATAGAAATATTTAACTATAAATAATAAACATTTTTAATAAAATCATTGGTGGAATACATGGAAAATAGGAAAAGTTTAATAATTTACATTTGCGCAAATATTAAAAATTTTGTTCCAAACTGAGTTTTTTTATGTAAATTTTTATTTCTTTTCTTTTTTTCATAAATAGCATTAAATTCATAAAAACTGCATAAAACTTCTACTGATGAAAAAATGATGCTTATAGATCTAAGATCTTATATAAGGAATGCCATATTAAAAAATGCAAAAACAATCTATTTGGAGAAAAATTTTTGCAAAACTATTTGGAGACACATTTCAAACCACACATCCTAATAAAAGTTGTAGAACCCACTGGTCAACTGAAAAAAATATGGACTGATACAATTGGATAGACTATAAGTGAATATAAAAACTTAGAAACAATATAAAGTATGCAAAAAACACAATTTATTAGAGCCACAAATGTTTAATCTATTTGCATCCCTAATGCTTTACAAATTTTGATAAATGCAAAAATTCAACTACAACACATTTGTTCATCTAAATGATTTATTCAGAGATTGGGTCAATGATGCATATACACTTTATTTCTTTAATAACATATTATTTATCATGAAGAAAACTTTTTTAGCTTGGTGAAATTTAAGCATATTTCAATAAAAATAATACCATATTTTATAAAATTTCTATGCTTGACCTGATATAGGTTAATTAAGCAAAAGATATTAAAATAAAACTGAATAGTTCCTAATAAAATGATTTAGTAAAAAATTTAAAAGCTCTTCCTAATTCATTATACATCAAACATTTAATGTCTAATTTTATTAAATGTCAAAATGATTTGATAATTTTGTTAAAAAAATTGCTCAGATTCAGAATGTTTCACTTTTTGAATTGACTGCACAAATTATAAATAACCTTTGTCATTGATTTGTGTTCATATAACAATTTTAAGTAAGAAAATCTATAACTCACAAATGAAAAATGTCATCAAAGATTAGAATTAAAAATAGAGATTATAGATAATATAAATAACACACTTATTCAACTATTAACAACTGAATAATCAAAAATCCTTTAAAACAATAAATGGAACTTACCAGATACCATATCACTTTTTATACCAGGATAATTTAATACTGTAATGTAAACATCAAAATATGAGTAAACTGAAGACAATCTTGTTGAGTCAAATAAGCTTTCTTCCTTCACAAGGTTATCAATATATCCTTTGAAAATAGATTTTAAAGAATTCCAATTTTCAACTAAAATATGAATTTTACATTTAGTAACTTTCAAATATAATTTAAATAGCTTAATTAAGAAAAGAATATAGAATAATAATTATAAAAAATGTTAACATAAAAATTAACTATAAACTGCATAAATTTTGGTATGACTATATAAGGAAAGATGATACATATTTGAAGAATAGATAACATCACATGACAAAAAAATGTAAAAGCAATTTACATTTTTTGGAAAACTAGAACAGGGTGATTGTTATAGTAGCTAGTAAGGAAATTACCTTTAGTTTTTTATTAAATAAACACCTTAATATCACTACAAAAAAAGGTAGTGCTTCAAATGGTAAACTAAAATTTAAAAATATGAATGTACTATGTAATGAGCATAAGCTAAAGTTAGGCATGTACAGTTTTAGACTAAACTTTATGTTGTAATATCAATGCAAACATTATTGCCTGAAGATGTTCAGAAATAACTTAATTCTACAATTTTATAAATAATTTAGAAATAAAGCTATGTTATAAATGCAGATTCAACAAAAATGAAAGAAAACTTTTTAAGCCATCAAATACAATCCCAAAGCGTAATAAAATTCAATTTTATATTGTTTCTTGTAAAAACCTATTTCATAAAGTTTTTCATTACCATACTATCACGCAGAGTCAAAACAATTTTTTATTGTTGAAAATGTTACTCAAATTATAAAACATTAACATTCCTAATGCATTTTTGTCATCTGAAAGCACATTGTCAACTGTTCTTTAGGAGGTTATGTGATTAACAAATTAGGTAAAAAAATTAATTTTTTTTAATTTTTAATTTTTTGTCATTTATTGTCCCAATACATAAACAGGGAAAACCTCTAATGAATTTGATGGCTATATGTTGATAACCCTTACGAGCATTTTGGAAAAAATACTCATTAGAGTTATCGGCATATATCCATCTTCTGCCTCACTATTGTTTAGTAAATAAATATATATAATTAAAAACTGTTAATGCTTTATTTTTTTACAATTTTATAGCTCGTTTGTTTTGTCTTGCAACCAAGAATTAATTCTGTGTAAACAAGAAATATTTAATTTTTTCCTTGTTCGAAAATGTATAACTTGCAAATAATTTTCCTTAAAGAATTTTGTAAGCATTTAATTCAAAATATTAATATACATTTAGAGCCTGCCTGTAAATATGAAAACTTTCTTCTAAATTGTAAATCAGTACTTATGGACAAATAAGTTGCCTTGCTTACACGGACTATCAACATCCTATAGGTATGCTTAATCAATAATGAAGTAAAATATGATTCTGACAGAGTGACTTCTTCTTCAGTATCATTTTTAAAAGTAACTTCCATTTTAGACATGCTAGCTGTACTTTTAATTTCTTATATACGTTTTGGGCCTATGAAATGACGACAAATATCATGACGAAAATAGGAGTGGTTGTTTTACCACTATGAGATATAATAAAATCACAATTGCAAAATATGCAATAAGCAAACAAAATTTTTAGATAATGCTTTAATACAGAAAAATTCGATACTGTATTTTTCAACGATTGAAAGCAAGATTTATTGTATTTACTATTAGCCACTTTCCACAAAATATCAGCAACCACACGAGTCATAACACGGGTGAAATTATAGCTTTCACCGAAGAGAGTCTCAGAGTTAAACCTCTTTATTAACACAATCAACCTCTTTATTAACAATCACAGTAGTTAACATGAAGATTCTTTGAATAATTGATGTATTAATTACTCCCTGGCTTCTCCCTCTCTACTTTTACAAAATACATACCTCTGTAAGGTGCAATTAGCTGTAACTTTCATCACATCTTCGGAATCCACTAAAATATCTTTGAATAAAGTTATAAAATTATTTGTTCATTTTAAGATGACAATACTCTCCTGCAATCATGAAATTCATTGGACAGTTTGGGTAATTATTTCATTAAGTTGTGCTTTTTATATTTGTTTTGTTTCTATTACTTTGTGTTTTATCATTATTTTCAACTCAGTTTTCTGCATAAATTAGCTTCTAGAAGGACTTTTAATAAATGATGAACCACATTCATATGTTCTGAAAGGAAACTTGAAAACCATCTCAAAAAATGAGCATTATTTCATGACAACTATTATTTTTACATGAATTTGTTAAAATGCAAAACTCAGAAATTCTTTGATGGTAAACAGGTTTAAATGTAATAATGACATCCCATTGTAAGAAGTAATCTAATCATGTTTTTATTAATTTGGATTGCTAAACAAAAGTGACCATTTATACATAATAAAATAAAAAGTATTTACATATTTCTTGAAGAAAATATTCATTTACTATTTTAGATTGATTTTTTTATACTGAAAAATTAACCAAGCAAACCAAGAACTCAATTGAACAAAGGGAAATTACAAGGAAAATCATTTGATTGTCATTCAATTTCCTTTTTTTGCACACAACAGTAATTCAATTGACACATACAATCTAAAGCGGGCACTACAGTAAAAATCTATTATACTACAATTAAATCGCAACAAACAAATATGCTTGAATATAAAATATATCCCAGTAAATATTTAACGGAAGATTAGAAAGCTAATTATTTAGCTGACAATTTGATAAATCAAAGAAAGTGAAAACTTGAAATATACACTAAGCATACAAATGTAAGGGGGATTAACTGTCATTAGTTATAAAAAAAATTAATAATTATCTTACTGATATATAATAACCACAAAAAATATTTACCAACTGCTTTTGTTACTGATGAACATGCACATAATGAATTCAGTAAATTGAAAAAATTATCTAAGCATTCCTTCTTCATACTGTAAAAATGAAATATTATAAAATATTTTTCAATAATAGTGCAAAAATGAATGAAAATATAACATAAAGAAAAATTAAAATTGAGTAACAAAAATTTATTATATTTTAGACATTTAAAAAAATGTAAATAAGCACTAAACATAAATAACAATATCAATTTTTTAAATTAATGACATTTACTCAATTTTTATATTTATGTATTAATTAAAAATATAAGTAAAATGTGAACAAGGCTTGCATTTACTTACATCATAAGCTCTGGTATAACTTGCACCATTTGTGCCATTGAAACAAATATTAAAAATGGAAAAAGATAGGAAACATATTGGAAAACATCAATAAATTGATGAGTTAAATTAATTTTCCTTTAGATTCTTTCACAAGTAAGAAGAAAATGTACCTATAGTGAAATTGCGAATTTTAATGAAAGCTACCGGTTGAAACGTATTTTAAATGAAAATGGACTTGTATTTTATTAAAGCAGAGTAATGACTGATTAGAGTATTGATTGAGTCAAAAATTATGCTACCTAAATTATATATACATTTAAAAATTAAAAAGAATTGGTTATTCTAATAAATGAACAGATATAGAATTCTAAAAATGAAATGCCAGTTACAGAAATAGTTCACTTGAGGTATATATATAGTTTGTTTCAAATAAAATAAATAAGAAGTAAAACTTCCAGTTCATAAGTTTTCAATTTAATTATAAAAAATGTTATAATAGCATAATTTAAAAATAAATAAGTGAAAATAAACTTTTTTTGCATAATTTAAGTATATATATGCTAAATGTTAGGAGAACTTTTATTTGTGTTTTCAAATTAATTTAATTTACATGGATTTATGAAAATATATTATATTTGATTTATAAATAATTCAATATGCTTGTAGTTAAACTTGTCTTATGTGTGCATTATAATGAATTAAATTTCTCATAAAATTATAGTAGTATAAGAATATTTAAATATACATTAATGATAAAAAAATTGAAATTTTAATCTATAAAGAGATATTTAGGTCATGATTCAATAAAATGTAAATTTATTGCATTTATAGATAGAAAAGTTTTAAATCTTTAAAGTCAAAAACAGAATTTATTTTCAATTTAAAAATTATTAAATACTTTGAAAATCTGAGAAGTCTAACATTTTACACTTTTGAAAAAATCCACATCTTACAAGTTATTTTATAATTACCACATACTATCAGAATATATATATTTTTATTTATAAAACAAACTGGTAACTATTATTATATTTTAATGCATATAAAGTGCATTAAAGTTATCACTTTTATTCACAGGTATTTCTATTATTTTAATAACCACCTGTACAGAAACAAGTATTAGTATCTGTAATTGCAGCGGACTGATTTTTTAGAAATTGGATAGCATATTCACATGCAATTTGAATGAGATCATTGTTGTGCATCTCTCAACAATATTTTCTCTCTTTGATCCAAAAGATATTCATCAAAGTTAAAAATGATGAGATTAAATTAAAGAATGAAAGTCAATCCTAATTTAAAATTATTAAGGTACATACAATATTAACTTTTAAGCAATATTAAATAGTATAAATCTTAGTCATTATCCTGAAAATATAATTACTCACAGTGAATTATGTATGAAATATACAAACATTAAGTGTGATAGTTATATTTAACTTATATTTATAGAGAAAGATCAGATTTCTTCCATTTTATATTACCATGTTTTCCTGTATATAATTCGCGGATTAGGTGTTAAAAAAATTCTGAATTTCGTTGTGCGTATTATACACTGCTGAGGATAATCTGATAAAAAACATTGTCCATCAGAAAAGCTTACAAGAAAATTTTGAAATTAATACTGTTTATGTTTCATAAAATAAATAACAGGTGGTACCACAACACAGCTGAGTTATTTAAGCTAGAATTGGCTTTGTCTAATTATGTTCAAGAACAAATCCGGTTCCTCGTAAAGATATTACAGTAGTAAATTTGCTAATGCCATTTCGCACTTTGTCTTGACATGAGCCTTTTTATTTTGAAAATTTTCAAATTTGTATATCGTCTTATGGAAGCGAAAATATTTAAGTTACTCAGCAGGTTTTAAACTAAAAGATATAGTGAAAGTTAGGGACATGCGGAACGAAAGAAAAATATATAAAATACGCAGTTTGCAAATAATCCATTTCTTTCAATTATTAACAAAGAAAATGCATATATTTTTCAAATATGTCTAACATCGTTTTAAAAGTTATTAGAAACTAAATATCGATAAGTTTTACAAGAATCTTCTCAAAATTATTGCTCTTGATTTATCTCGTGCTTTAATCTCAAGTTTATCGCACTGTGCAATGAGGTGGATCCAAACAGGATTTTTTTCATAATAAATCCTTTTTATTGTTTATACAAAATATGATAATTTTAATCATACTGTGATTTTTTTTATTTTATGTGACACCCATATTATCAGCAGTACATATTTTAGACTATTTGTTGAAAATAAATTTTGCCGCGGATTATACACTGGTATGGATTATGCGATGTTTTTTTCCTTTTACTAGAAAAAAGTCGTGTGGAAATATGCTGCTGCAGATTATATACAAAAAAGTACGGTAAATGATGGTTGGTTGGTTGGTTGGTTTCAATGGCGCAAGGTCCAAATAAGGACAAGCTGCGCCAGACATCTGTTTGGAAGTAATTTCATTGCTTTAGCCCATTAAAAACTTAGTAATATAAAATTTTAAAAATAAGTGTTTTATTAAAATGATATGCATATTTATAGAAATTAGAAAACTTATGATTAAAATGTTTTTGAAAGTTGATAAAATGGAAAAAATTTAAACCTTGTGATTAAAATATTTCTAAATTTAGATAAAATGAATAAAATCAATAGCTTTTAAAAACGCAAACAGGTTGCGATGGGGTGGTTCCCCTAACAAGTCTTGTAAAGTTAAAATATCAGTGTTAAAAAAGATGATGCGCAAATGGTTAAAATCTGGACAAACAATTAAAATATGATGCACTGTGTATGGTTCATCACACGTTTCACACCAAGGATTTAAATCACTCAAGAAGAGATGTTTGTGGGTGAAACGCGTGTGACCAATACGAAGGCGAGTCAGTCTGACATCTGCACTTCGTACAGGTAAAACATGTAATGGGATGATAAATGAAAATATGGAATAGAGTTTGTTGCTGACTTGCATGTTCCATGATTCCTGCCAAAGAGAATTTACAAAATGTTTTAATCCTTTTCTCACATCTATTGATGGAACAGAAGGCAGAATAGTAGTAGATGCAGACCTCGCAGCCGCATCAGCCTTCTCATTGCCATCTATTCCTATGTGGCTTGGTATCCAGCAAAACAGTATTTCGAATCCACTTCGAGAGAGAGATTCGAGCAGTTTGAAAATTTTGCACACAACTGGGTGGCAATTGAAGTTATGATTTTTCAAAGCTTCTAAAACACTCTTACTGTCAGTATATATGCAGTATTTATGTACGTTTTTGGTACTCACATACTGAAGTGCACGCTATATAGCCATGGCTTCAGCAGTGAAAATGGAGCAGGATTTGTGAAGGCTGTAACTGAAGGAGGTATTGTCAACATAAACTCCACAGCCAACATGCCCCGCAGTTTTGGATCCATCAGTGTAGATGGGAGTGTACATAGCATACTGACAGCGATGAGATGCATAAAGCTGTTGAAAAATAGCAGGAGTTGTGTCCGACTTTTTATAGTTTTCAAAAGCATTGAGTACTGTAATGCGTGGGTCATACCAAGGAGGATGTACGAAGAAGTCTATAGACTCAATCCGAACATCACACAGGTCAGATAGCAAAAGGTAGGATTTAAAACGCGCGAGAAAAGGTTGAATGCTTGATGGTCTAGCATTATATAATCTCTTAAGGGCGGCATTAGGAATCGTAGAATGTAAGGGATGATGAGGTGAGGACATAATGTTTGAATAATAACTAAAAGACAGCTGCATCCGCCGCAGGTCTAATGGTAATTGTTGACAGATTACATATAGACTCTGGACGGGTGAAGTGCGAAATGCACCTGAGCATATTCTTAAAGCAGAGTGATGAATTGTGTCCAATCTGCGTAAAACGGAAGATCTAGCTGATCCGTAAGCAACACAACCGTAGTCAATGCAAGATAAAATTACTGACTGGTAAATTCGAAGGAGTGACACGCGATCTGCACCCCAAGATGTATTCGAAAGCACCTTGAGGATATTGAGCAGTCGTTGGCACTTATTCCGCAGATGTAAGACATGCAGAAGGAAAGTTAATTTCTTATCGAAAATCACGCCAAGAAATTTTATCTCATTGACAACAGGGATAGGTCTACCGTTAATGTGAAGCACAGGATCATGGTGAAAACTAGTTTTCCTGCAGAAATGAACACAGCAACTCTTACTCGGAGATATGCTAAGGCCGTTTTGTTCACACCAAGCAGTGAGATTATTTACAGCTGTTTGCAATTGTCTTTCAATTATATTCATGTTTGATCCTTGATATGAAATTTGCAAGTCGTCAACATATAAATTACTATGAACAGAAGGTGGTAATTGATGAAGTATGTTGCTGATGAAAAGGTTAAAAATGGTCACGCTTAAAACGCTGCCTTGAGGAACACCCTCAGCTTGGATAAAAGTATTGGAAAATGTATTTCCAATACGCACTCTGAAAAGCCGGAGGGCTAGAAAGTTCTTTATGAACATGGGAAGATTACCCTTAAAGCCAAGATGGTACATAGTACGGAGAATGCCATAGCGCCAGGTACGATCATATGCTTTCTCTATATCAAAGAAGATTGCAACAAGATGGTTTCTCCTTACAAAAGCATTTCGAATGTGGGATTCCAGATCTATTATATTATCAATAGCGGATCGACCTTTTCGAAAGCCACTTTGATAAGGAGGGATGCAATTATTCTTCTCTAAGATGTAAGTGAGTCTAGCATTGACCATACGCTCAAAAGTTTTGCATAGGCAACTCGTAAGAGCTATTGGACGATAACTCATAGGGTCAGAGGAATCTTTGCCCGGTTTCAAAATGGGAATCACTATCGCTTCTCTCCACGAAGTGGGATATGCATGTTCCGTCCAGATTCTATTAAACAATACAAGTATGTTCAATAATGAATCTGGATGTAAATGACGAAGCATTTGATAAGAAATTCCATCAGGTCCGGGACTGGTGTCGTTTGCCTGATGTAAGGCAGTCTTCAATTCTGACATTCCAAAAGCACAATTGTACGGTAGATTGCGTCGATCAGTGAAACGTAGAGGAGTCCGCTCAGCTATTCTTTTAGACCTTTGAAAAGCGGGACTATAGGAATCAGAGCTGGACACACTAGCAAAGGTTTCTCCGATGACATTGGCAATGTCTACCGTTGAGGAATGCACAGCAGCTCCAGTTTTTAAAACAGGAATGGAATAATCCTGATAAATACCATTGGCTGCTTTTACTTTCCTCCACAATTGTCTGCTGGATGTCGATGAGGTAATTGAAGACACATAACGGATCCAAGATTCTCTTTGACTCTGGCGTCTTATTCTACGAGCTTGAGCTTTGGCTTTTTTAAAGGCAATAAGGTTCACCGTAGTAGGGTATCTTCGGAAAATATTCCATTGCTTCCTTTGTTTCTTGTAGGATAGACGGCACTCTTCATTCCACCAGGGTTTTATATGTTTGTGTGGAGTAGAAGAACTTTTTGGGATAGCTACATCCGCAGCTTTGATTATTGTGTCAGCGACATATTTAACGGCATCATCAATCACATCTCTCGTAACTCTTATTTCCGTAATGGTAGCCAATTGCTTGAAGAGTTCCCAATCGGCTCGACTGTACGCATAATTAGGTGGCCTATGGGACACATTATTACTTCCAGTCTGAGTCACGATAAGAGGGAAATGATCGCTGTTGAAAAGGTCATTTCCAACAGTGAAATTCAGCAACGGCAGAAGTGACGGAGAACAAATAGCTAAGTCAAGAGAGTGAAATGTCCTTGTAGGTTCGTGGAAATAAGTCTTCTCGTCGGTATTTAGCAGACAGAGAGAGTTATCAGATATGAACTGCTCAATCTGACGACCGCGAGAATTCGTATCATCACTACCCCACAAAGGACTATGACCGTTAAAATCACCGAGCAATAAAAATGGAGCTGGGAGTTGATCAACTAATTCATTTAGTTCTTCAGCTTGAATGATGTTATTTGGTGGTAAATAAAGGCTACAGACAGTGATTAGACATGTAGTATAAATCTTGACAGAGACAGCCTGCAGTGTAGTGCGCAGCTGATGTGCTGTGCTAGGGTATCTGTTGGAAGTGAAAATACAAACACCACCGCTTGCAGTGGCGCTACCATCATAATCATTTCTGTAGCATTGAAATCCTCGTAGTTTAGAGCCAATAGTGGGCTTCAGGAATGTTTCCTGTAGAGCCACACATACAGGATTGTAGTGGGAGATGAGAGATTTGATATCATCAATTCGAGGCCGGAAACTACGACAATTCCATGAAACAAAGGAAGTCATTAATGGAATATGGACTAACCATTATCGCTGTTACTCAGCGTCATCTCGGATGAGTCTTCAAAATTAAGTTCCTCATCTGAGGGATGTAATTTAATGGTCTTTGCAGAATGGGCTTTCTTTGAAGTTAAGGAAGACAATCGATGGCCTTCCTTAGCAAGTTTTAATTTCCTGGCTTTCAAAGCTTTAGATTTGGCAGATATTTTTGTGTAACCGGATTCAGACCTGCTTATTTTAGTAGCCTGTGGGGGCAGACAAACTGAAGTGTATGAACTTTCTTCCGTCTGAGTACTGCATGACCGAGAGACTTTTTTAACTGCAGCTGCATAGCTTACACCAGCTACTGGAGTCCGCGAAGTTACTAAGCGTCGAGCCTCTAGATATGATATTTTATTTTTGATTTTCAGGGTCGTGATTTCTTTTTCCAGTTGCCAAACTGGGCATGATTGAGAGTAAGAAGCGTGAGCCCCTTTGCAATTTACACACACTTCTTTGGCTTCGCAGGTAAGGCTGTCATGGCCAACACCAGAACAACGGGCGCAAGTAAGTGTGCCACGGCAAGCCATTTTAGAATGCCCAAAACGTTGACACTGGAAACATCTTAGAGGACTGGGGATGAAAGGCCGAACAGAACACCTCATATATGCCACTTTAATATGTTGTGGCAGGTCTGGTGTAGCGAAAGTCAAAATGAGATGCTTTGTATTCAAGACAATGCCATCTCGCATAATTGTGATTCGCTTAACAGCACAGACATTTTGGCCTTGGAGGTTTTCTAATATTTCATCTGTTGGCATATGATATAGGTCCTCTGCAGATATCACACCTCGTGAGAAATTTAGATTTCCGTGAGGTTCGACGCTTACAGCTATGTCAGCTATTGTCTTTAAGCTTTGCATCATGATAGACTGCTTTTCTGATGCAGTTTCTATCAATAGTACTCCAGATCTAAGCTTTTTTATTGATGTTACTTCACCAACATTGGAAGTAATAGCCTTTTCAATGAGAAAAGGTGAGACGGACTCAAAAGATCCACCAATTTTTTTGACAATAAAATATTTGGCATTACAATTAATCATTTGTTGCTCCCGAGGGAGTGAGGAGAAAGTTTTTTTATCCATAGAGGATCAAATAAAATTCGGGGACCAGACAGCACCACCCACCACGGAGTCCTACAAGGGGATGCAAGTCAATTGCACCAGTGCTAGTCAATCCCTATACGATCACAGCACATCCCTGAAGTGGTCTCCACCCTTAACGAGTCACCCAGTAGATGTACTGATCACTTGATCCATAAAGCCGATTGATGTGCTGAGGACCACAACACACCTCCCGTTTACCTGAAGCAGAGGCAAAAGTAATGTGTTGGTCTCTGGGGGCCTCAATTACCAGGATTCTCCTTTCCAGGGACACGGGTCTCCACGCACGGCAAACACGTGGGTGATTTTGTCCCCAAGAGTAGCTAATAGCAACAGAGCGGCGACAGCTGCTCAAGGGGAGCCCTCAACCTCGTAAGAGGCAACCACAATGAGGGAGAAAAGGAAGAAAAAGCAGTAGGGTAGAAGAGAGAAGAAATGAAGGAAGAGGACAGATCACTGGGGTACCTCGGGATTGTGACACCCGTGTTTACTTAAAGAAAGTAAACCCCCTGAGGGGTACGGTAAATGAAAAAGCACAATAGTATTCAAATTTTCATTCCTATTAATTACTATAAGTTCATATATTTTCTTAAATGAATATATAAATTATAAAAAGTGAAAATTAAATGTGATAGACTTAAATGTAAAAAAAATATTTTCAATGTTAGTTAAATCTACTTACAATAATTGCTGACCAGAAATAATTAAAGATGATAAATAGGAATCTTGACTCCAAATTTCACAAAAACTAGTATTTTCTATTGAAAGTGCATATAAAAACTGGAAAGTAGCCTGTATAAGATTACCTAAATTAAAACACATAGAATTAAAAATTAATTTTTATTTTCTGTTTTAATGATTATATATCTAATGCATTAATGACAGTAACATAGTTATTAATAATGTATTAGTCATATTAATCAAAAATTATAGCACCATTTAACCTAAATTACAATAAAATGCATATAGTTATATTAAAACCATATATTGTAAGGTCAAAACATACTAGTTTGCTAATATGCATCTTCTATTTCTTGATCAAAGTTTTGTCTGTATTTATAATAGTTTTTTTTTTAATTTAATGAAGTTACAAAAAATTAACATTTTTTTAATCATTGGAAAATTTACCTTATTTTCCTGTACATAACCCGCAGCGGCATATAATCCGCGGCAATTTTTCCCCGGCGAATAGTCTAAAATATGTATTGATGATAATATGGGTGTCACATAAAATAAAAAAGAGCATTGAATGATTAAAAATTTAATAAATTGTATAGAAAAAAAGCATTTATTATGAAAAATATCAGTCTACATCCACCTCATCGAAAAACGATTAACTTGAGATGAAAGCACGAGATCTATCAAGAACGATAATTTCGAGAAGATTCTTGTAAAACTTATCGATATTTAGCTTCTAATAACTTTTAAAACGATGTTAAACATATTTAAAAAAATATGTATTTGCTTCGTTAATATTTAAATGAAAAAATTGAATTATTTTTAAAGTGCGTATTTTATACATTTTTCTTTTATACAGCGCATGCTTTATTTTTCACTTCACTTAACATGCTTCTCGCCATTTTTTTTATTTGCTTTCGTTGTAGCTTTTAATTTAAAATCTGCAATGTAACTTAAAAGTGTTCGCTTCAACATGACGATATACGAATGTGAATATTTTCAAAACGAAACAGCTCATGTCAAGGCAAATTTTACAACTGTAATATCTTTACGAGGATCCGAATTCTTTTTTCAACGTAATTGGACAAAGCCGATTATAGCTTCAATAACTCAGGTGTGTCTTGGTACCACCTGTTATTTATTTTATGAAACATAAAGAATATTTCTTTCAAAACATTCTTTTAAGCTTTTCTGATGGAGAACGTTCTTTTATCAGACAATCCGCGGCGGCGTATAATACGCACAACGAATTTCGGAACTTTTTTAACACATAATCCGCGGATTATATACAGGAAAATACGGTAATTAAAAAAAAATAATGAATAAAATGGAGAATTCAGGATATTGAAAATATTTTCTAAGAAAAAAGTAAATGTCTAAAGAAATGAAAAATTTCCAATGTAGTAGAAAAAGAATCATATTGAAACAATTTCTAGAAACACTGTTATAAGCAGATGTAAATACAACTCATTTTCAAAATGATAATTTAAATATATGTGATAAATCACATCAATACTTACAATTTAAAGTATTTGAAAGTATATCTTTTATATTTTCAATGAAAAAAGGAGATTTTTCAAATGCATCAAGCCACAAATTTCGACAATTTGAATTTTTTATTCCACATCTGATTAATCTGTAATGAAATTTAAAATATAGCCATCATAAATTTTATAATAAAAAATTGTCAAATAAAAATTTGAAGCAAAATTTAAAAATATTGAATAAACATATCTATTTCTAAAATATTTTTTAAAGCCAAATTTTAAATATTATTTCAAATATTTTTTAAATGATAAAGCTTTATGTATTTTCCAAATAATTTGAATTAAATAAAACATTTTGTTTATCAAATAGTTAAGAAAAATTTGTCAATTATTTTTTGTAATTAATTTTGTAAGTTAAATATTAAGAAAAATAGAAGGCTTTAGAAATAAATATGATTGAAAATACTATGGATCTTAACATCTTCAATATAAAATACATACAAATAATTTTAATACCTTTGATTTTGACATTTCTCTTTGGCAGCATTTTATTGAAATGGCTAATTTTTCATTGAGTATATAAATAGAAATATACATAATCGAAAGGTATACATTTTTAAGCTAATAATCCGGAATTTTATACTATGATAGGGCAATTATTTTACCATTTTAAATTTTATCATGTAATAACAATTAAACAGCAATTTAACACACATTTAATCATTGTAACTTATAAAATAAAATACACATTAATAATATTTTATAGCAGTATTTAACTTAACAGATAATGGATATCTGAAAGTGAAAATAGTTTCTCCATTCAAATTTACTGATATGAGGAGTAACCATACTCAAATAAAAAAGGAGTAATGGCAATTATACTTCAGCCATTATTTAGCAAAATTTGAAAAGTAGGAAAAAATGTTAAGAAAATTTTCAGCTTTCAGGTTATTGATTCTGATAGGTTTGGTTGATAGATTGTTGATAGGTACTCTGCACACATGGCTAATTTTATTAGGATTCATTGTGTAAAAATGATTCTGAGTTGTTATAAATAATTATAGCCAAAATGGAAATTGAAATTATAAACAGTTGACTAAAGGCCAGTGTTATAATGAATGAGAATTTTAGATTTAAAACACTTGTAGAACAATAAAAACAAATAAATACTTTTAAGAAATACAAAAAAAAAAAAAAAAAAAAAAAAAAAAAAAAAAAAAAAAAAAAAAAATCCAAAGAAAAAATTAGACAATGGGAGTACATTATGCAAAATATTGGCAAATGGTAACTTAAGAAACATTGTAATTTGTGCTGAAAACATTTTCACAGTAAAACGATATCCAAATAAACAAGATAACAAAATCTGAATTGGACAGAAGTCAACAACATTTGGAAAAGAAAATATAATTATGAGCTATGTAAATTCAATAGAAAACCATATATTATAAAGTTCATAAAAATAAATCAAACGAACTGTCCAGAAAAGTTCTCATATAGAATAGATGATAATTCCACATAAGAAAAAATCTTTTTCAAAAACTTGAGAAGCTAAAAAAGGGATAGACCCAAAATTAGATGGATAGAATCAGTGAAAATTGACGTCCTGGCTATTAAGGAAAGAAACTGGAGTGCAAGTATAAGTAGATTACACTGGCCCACTTTGGACTGTCTACTGATTGGTTTATGAAACAATAAATGAGCTTACTTCAGAAATCAAACTGTGCATTAAGTACCTTTCTCATACAGCAGAAATAAAAAAACTCATACAAAATGTTTAATCTTTTATATGAGATTCAGAATAGGTACTAATCAGTCCTCACTCAAATTATATTTATTACATGTAAGATAAATTATAGAGTAGTTGTTCAAAGTAAAAAATTCAAAGTAGCTTCAAGGTAAAAAAATTCAAAACAAATTTTAAAATTTGAAACACTAAAAGTTTTTTAAAGGCAGTACATGCTTTGAGATAGAGGTTTACAAAGATTTCTGAAAACATTGAGGAGATGATTGGAATTGTTCCATCCTATATTTTCTAATTCCATATTCACACAAGTCCTATTTGATTGCATTGAATATGAACTTTTTGAAAACACTGTAAGTAACATTTCCATCTTTCTATCTTGCTCAGAAACAAATTCAAATGACATTCATGTTTAAATGACATACAAACTACACACAGCAAAAAACTTTTTTGCATGTGGGCGAAAAACGAAAAAATGTGTTTAAATATAAAAAAGTCTTTTGACTTGGTAATAAATCATATTTATTAAAAAGCAGCTGTTCACCACTTTACAACAATATGTAAGTGGTATTGCAATCGTCAATAGTGTGAGGTTGTGTTGAATTTGTAATCACTTACATACTTTATCACAAATCATACAACATATAAACTTCAAGTAATTTAGACTACTTTTTTATGATGTTGAATGTAAGATAACAATCAGCATATATAAACAAATGCAAGACATTTTCATTTTAAATAATAGAATGTTTAAAAACATAAAACTACTGAAACTTTTTAACACATTATGAGAAAGAAAATAACCAGCCAAACTTTAACATTTTAGCCACCTCTCATAAGCAGAGCAACAAAAATATTTCTCTAGAAAAATTTTGCTGTTAAAAATTGACATGATTAATTGTTCATGACACATGTTTATCAAATGAAAATAGTTGAGAACATGTCCAAATAAATGGGACAACACCAGACATGTTTATAAGATTGGATGATAAACATAATAATATAATATATTCCCAGAATCATTATATTTAAATTTATTGGTAATTTTAGCTGCATTAAAAATCTAACTGTGTATTAACATAAAATCTCCAATCATTTAAACAGTCAATAACTCTTAGTCCATTGTCTTTGGAAGCTATACCAGCCAGCAATTTAAACCCATTTATTCTAAATATTAACTATCATATATTATATTAACAATGCAAACAGTTTCCAATACAATTTGCAGCTAAAATCTGAATTTTGCTAAAATCGGAAAAATGCTTATTCTTAATTCTCAAAAGTTTTGTGACTAAAATCAAACCTATTGATAGCAATTCAATATTTTTATACAAGTAAAAATTCTTTTCATTCATATGATCAGTTTAACTGCATGTCCTGTTAATGCAATAATGTGAAAAACAATGAAAACTACATCATAAATATCAGTTATACAGAAATTTTCAATATAGATATACTGATTCTAAAATAATAAAATATTCACAAAAGAAAAATGGAAAAAGTAATTTTGAAAATTTGTATATAGAAGTATTAATAAAAATTAAAAACCAAGTTCAAAATTTTAAGTAAATATAACTGTGCTATATTACTAAAATTTATATCCAAAAACAAATTTAGTAAAAACATAAGTTATAAATAAATTAAGAAAATATTATACATAAATATTAGACATTTCATTCAATTTTAATTTTACTCAACAGAAAAAAACCTTTTTACCGAAATAATTGAATGAGGGAAGGAGTATCAGTGGTTCCAGATAAAATGAGAGCACTATTTCTGAAAAAAAATAATAAAATATACAACTTATTCAACACTTCATTTTAACACTAATTGCAGTAAATTTTACATGAAAAGTTGCTGTTAATTTTATTTAATAAAATAACCTGAAAGAATTATAAATATGATTTATATACAACATTTTTAATATATTTCAATTAAAAAGAAATTAAAATAAAATTTAGAGTTCATATCTATTAATATAAGAAGTTAACAAATATGCAGTTTTATTTTATAATATATATGTCACCTTCAAGTTTAATGCAGAAATATAATGCAAAATGAATTTATTTAATTATATATAACTTCAAAATTATAAAGATAATTTATATTTTTTTTATGCAAAATCATTTTCCAAGAACTGTTTGTTGCTATTATTTACTATTTTAATTACAACTGAATGAGATGCTGATAGTAAAATATACTGTGGAAATTTCTATTACAATAAATAATGCAACAGATTATTGTAACAGAGACATCAACAGATTTTAATGATTCTTTTTAAATAGCATTTAATAAAGTGAACCTAAGATCATATTACATTTTGATTCCTAAAAGTTACAATAGCATAATTATGTTGATATAAATATGTAATACTATAATAATGAATGGTAACTTAAATAACATTTTAATTCAGTTTTTTTTGGGGGCGGAGGTATGAATATTTTTAACATTTATATCCAGATTAAAAGATATATTTTATAAAAAAGCAAATAAAAAATTTCCTCACTTACAAAAATTTTTAGCTCAAATAATACAGGGTGTCTATAAAAGAACTCTGGGGTTTTGAGGCAAAATATTTTAATGAAATAAAAAACATACATACATGTTTTATACATGACAGAAAAACTTACATTTTTAAGTTTTTTTTAACATTTAGTAAAGTTCTATATGAGCCCCATTAGTGGCACGACAGAGGTCTAAACGATATTCTACCTATTCCATGGCCTCCAAGGAGCCCTGATTTGACTCCGTTGGATTTTTTCTTCTTTGGGCATATCAAGAATCTTGCGTATGCAGAGAAAATTCGTGATGCTCAACATCTCAGGGAACGAATAGAAAATTGTGTGGCAACCGTCTCCCCCACCCCCCCAGACATGCTCGCCAGGACATGGGAAGAGGTAGAATACCGTTTAGATGTCTACCGTGTCACTAACGGGGCTCATATAGAACTTTACTAAGTGTTGAAAAAAACTTGAAAATGTAAGCTTTTCAGTCATGTATAAAACATGTATGTATGTTTTTTATTTCATTAAAATATTTTGCCTCAAAACCCCCCCAGAGTTCTTTTATAAACACCCTGTATAAGCAGTTAAGTTTGCCATAAATGTAAGCAAAAATAATTTGAATAGAAATGCAATTTACATAGTAATAAAATGCAATTATGGTTTAAAAAGAATATCTTATTTGGCTTGTACTTTCATTTGAAACTTTCAAAATATAGTAAGATATTTTTAAAACTAATTTTCTAACAGAGAATTATAAAAACTCATATTTTCATACATCAGGTTTACATAACTATGCATAGTAAAAAATTTTTACAATAATTTTAATAAATTTCATACAAAAATTAGTCAAAACTTTAAAATTTGGAATTAATTTAAGAGATCTTGTAGAAATTGAAAACCATATTTTTGCATAAAAGCAATAAAAATTTGAGATAAAAGGAAGAAATATTTTTAAAAAACACTGTATTGTTGCAATCAGAAATAGTAAAAAGCATTCATTTGTTCTTTATGAACAAATTTATCAGCTTCAGTGAACAATCTTTATTTTTTTTAACAAAACATGCATTTTAATTAGAAGACTAAGAGACATTTGGAGTTATGCACATATTATTAACCACTTATTATTTTATTAGTATTGTACTGAAAAAGCAGATAATTAAAATGTATCAAACAATTATAGTAAATCATAATGCAAGCTTGATTACTTAAAATTAGATTAAAAAAATAATAATAATAATAAACAGGTTTATTATGCTATAAGGTTGATTAATAAAGAAAGTAATCAAAATGTACAGAATTATACTATAATGTTCTTCTGAACTTTACATTCAACAATTAATAATGTGCACATATAGTTTAAAAACTGCAGGAAACAAATTGTACCATGAATTGATAAAGTTAAGACAAAAAACAGCAACTAGTTGTTTTGAATTTGCTACTTAAAAATATATAATTTTATTTTCTGATTCATTTCTATCGCAGTATTAGAGAAACTAGAATTGGGTATATGCTTATTCAATCCTTTGTATGGACATTTTCAAATTATTTCATATTCATTCTTATCACACAACAGTTTTGAAGTAAATACTACAAGAGGATGTTGTAACGTTTTTAAATTTGCATGCTTATAATAAAAACACTCACTATATACAAATAATAATTCATGAAAAGTTATGCAGAAACGAATTTACATTCATTTTTACATAAATTTTCAACTTAAATAAATTTATATTCATTTGAGTCCTTGCAGTGATGTACGTGCAGTAAAGTAACCCTTAAAGGAAACTCAAAAATTCTTTACGAAGGCAATCATTTTCTGACCAAATATGGTGGTTTATAGATGTCTAATGTGCAATAAAAAAATCAGAAGATAATAGGATTAATATTTTATACAAGAATACATCTTTTCATGCAAATTATTATCAAATTTTGTGATTAGTTTAATGATTTATTGGCTTTCTAAAATTGATTTCTTTAATTCCATAAAACGATTCCTTTTTTAATACTCTACACATTTTAGGAGATACATTTATAAATGTTTGTAAGATGCAATGAAATTCAAAAATGGTCTTCATTCTCCCCTGGTAATATTCTTATGGATTATTCGTTAAGAAACAATGTAAAATAAGCTTAATAAACTATAATAAGCTTAAGCTTAATAAACTGAATGTATTTATATGAAAGAGTAGTGACAATACATCATCAAAATTTATTCAAACATCACAATTATTAATATACCATATTTTTTTTTTAAATAAAGTAAAGCTCTAGTTTCAGATTATATAGTATGTGTGATGGTTGATGTAAAATTATGGTTGATGTGAATTTTATCATTTTGGAATAGAGTATTCTTCATTTGAAACAAACACCAAAAAATTATGTGCATTGTGACATGATTTTAAAAATATCAATTGCAAGAATATTTTATGTATTTCCAGTTTGTCTTTTGTTGAAGCATAAAAATAAACAGGAAAAAAAGACATATTAGTTCTACAATTTAACATTTGATTTTTGACAATTTATATACCACTAGGCATTCCTCATAATATCAATTTTCATGGGTATTTAGACAAAAAACAAAATAAAGAAAAATCTAGAACTGTTAAAAATTTATTTAAAAAACTAATATATAATTAATTAGCTTACATGAAATCCTTCTTTTCACTTAAATTTTGACAAAGTTCATCAAAAGTACAAATATTCCCTAATATTCCAATAACTATTTCCTAAAAACAAATTAATAAGAAAATGGAGTTACTGTAAAGATCTAAAAAATACTGAAGTAAAAAAAAAAAAAAAAAAAAAAAAAAGATTTTAAATGGAACAAGGATAACATATTTTATTTTCAATTATTCAATATAACTTAAAAGAAATATTGTGTTCAATTTTGAACAATGCATTAAACCAATATCATAAAATATTAATAAATATTCAATAATTATAATATATTATAACTTCAAAAGACTCAATTCTTTTGTTAAATTATTTAGTCACAATTCTAAATTTTTAATGAAAAGGAAAAACATAAAACAAGATCTTATAAAACGACTTTATTAAATAATGAACTTTAATATAATTGACAACTATATTAAAGTTCATTGTTTAATTTGTAATATGATACATTATTAAATACAGCATTATGTCATTCAACATCCATCATCATTTTTATAAAGGAAATACTTAATACAAAAGTCAATCAAGTCTGTAGAAAATAAATGAAATCTAATTTGTAAAAATTCCTTATATTTCATATGAAGAAAAATGCAAAATACTGAGATAAGGCTGATATAAATAATCTTTTTATAATTCTGAACATTTTATTAGTTTTCAAAATTCATAAACATAATAATAAAGACATTACTGTTTTACCGATTTCAAGAGCTTTTTGATAACTTTCAGCAAGAAACAACTACTCCTTTATAAATTAATTATTATAGTGTTAAATTAATTTTTTTCAAGCATTTTCATAAACATCAGTTGAAGGATATTGTAGAAAAGTAGGTAAAATAAAACAGTTCAAACATACTCACCTATTTTACAAAAATAAGGAGTTACTCATTGCAAAATATTATTACTTCAACAATAACTAACAGCCAGATGAATTGTTAAACATAAAATAAATGAGTAGCTCATTTGTTTGTTTCTTGATAGTTAATTGTACACGTCAGAATTCATTCAACCACAATTGGCAACTTAAAGTAGTCTGTGAACAAATATACTTCCATACTGAAGACGGGAATTCAACTTACTAAGTGTTAAGCAGAAGGCCAGAGCACTAATTGTATATAATAAATATAATACAACTAATGATTAACAGTAAAATTAACCGAGTTAAAATAAGTACATGATGAGCTCATTTAAAAAAATTTGTCAGAAAAGTATTTCCTAAAAGTTTAATGGCATTATGAATACATATATTATACTTCCATGAAATTCAGTTAAATTAAGGAACTGATACTAACATTTAATAAAGCATTTTCATTTATTCATGCAGAAATCATAATTTTTTACAAATTTCTACTCTCACTTAATATAGAAACTAATTTTTCTACTATTTATGTGTTATAATTATTTCTATATTAATGTGAAATATATTTAATAACAATGTGGATTAACTATGAATCATGATGAGTCACTCAGAATTAAATACCTTATTCTCTTCAGTTATTCAAAAATTTAAGATATTAGTGTTGCTTATTTTTTAAATTGAAATGAATTTACTAAAATTTATGAATTCATTTCAGCCTGTACTTCCAGTCATTATATTGTCGTCATTTACAGCTATAAATTTGCATTAAATTTTATTGAAATCATTTAAAATATTTTTTACAAAATTGTATTTATCATAGTATTTAGAGTATGTTTTACTATTGCACAGAGCCTATAATAGTACAAAAGTGTTTTTATTTATAAGCTATAATATGACCCTTTTGAAGAGTTCTACAAGACAAAATTTGAAATAACTTCCCAATTTTTTATTTTCAAAATTTTAATTAATAAAAATATATATTGTTCTTAATTTTGTTTTAAATACAAAGAACATTTATCCATTTTATTGTAAAACTATGAAATATTCATTGTTGTATATTTATACTACATTTAAATAAACGTATTTTCCTGGATACAATCCGAAGTAGCGTATTATCCGCACAGCCTTTTTTCAAAAATAAGGAGTTATTTCGAGTAAAAGGAAAAAAAACTTCGCATAATCCTCGGCAATTTTTTTGGCAGAGAGTTAAAATATGTACTGCTGTTAATATGGGTGTCACATAAAATAAAAAAATGCACAGTGTGATTAAAAATTTAATAAATAGTATAGAAAAAAAAAGCATTTATTATGAAAAATATCAGTCTAGATTCACCTTATTGCATAGTGTGATAAACTTGAGATTGATCAAGAACGATAATTTCGAGAGAAGATTCTTGTAAAACTTATAGATATTTAGCTTCTAATAACTTTTAAAATGATGTTAAACGTATTTAAAAATATATATATTTGCATCATTAATATTTAAATGAAAAGAATTGGATTATTTACAAACTGTGCATTGTATACATTTTTCTTTTATACCGTACTTGCTTTGTTTTTCACTTCACATTAACACGTTTGTCGCCATTTTTTTTTATTTGCTTTCGCTATAGCTTTTAATTTAAAATCTGTTGTGTAACTTAAATATGTTTTCGCTTCCATATGACAATATACGAATTTGAATATTTTCAAAACGAAACAGCTCACGTCAGGGCAAATTGCAAAATGATGTTAGCGAATTTACAACTGTAATATCTTTACGAGAAACCAAATTTGTTTTTAAATGTAATTGGACAAAGCCGATTATAGCTTAAATAACTCAGGTGTGTCTTGGTATCACCTGTTATTTATTTTATGGAACATAAACAGTATTTCTTTCAAAAGTTTCTTGTAAGCTTTTCTGATGAAGAATGTTTTTTATCAGATTATCCATGGTGGCCTATAATACCCACAACGAAATTCTGAACTTTTTTTCACACATAATCCATGGATTATATGCAGGAAAATACAGTATTAAAAATGCTTGTATTTCCATAAATTAAATTTCCTATGAATTGAAACATATCTATTTGGCGTTTTATTCATTTTATTCGTTTTTTTTTTTTTTTTTTTTTTAAATATTTATTTAAGAGAATTCAGTTGAAAATTTTTATATTTTTGTTGAGGCCAAATTGGTTATTGTAATTCAACCGTATGAATGTTTCATATTTCAAATTACAATTTATCAGCTTCTGCAATCTATAACTCAAATAATCTAAAAGAAATATATTATATATCACAATTTAAAACAACCAAATAACTGCTATCAAAAGTGAAAAATAAATGCCATTATAAATGGAATATTATTTAGAAAATGTTAAAATATATCAGAATTCTTGATTGACTGAAATATTTACTATAGGCAAAAGATAAAAATCTATGCAAAATAGCTTCCCTTAAGTCATAAAATTGATTTTTCGCATTAGATTGGTATAAACAATTAACTTGTATAAAAGCGATAAGTCTGTTGCTACTGACAATGTTAAATAAATATTGATAAAAAAATGTACTCAGAATGATACTAAATAAAAGGTGTATAAATTTATTAGACAAAAAATAGTATATCTGCTTCAAAATACTTTCAATGCACTTTGTCAAAATGTTTCTAGTCATCAAAACATGTTGTAAAACCATATTTGTGAATTCAGTGTTTACTTTTAGAATTTACAGTAAATTTTATTTATTGTATCCCTTGTAAAAATTGAGGAATAATTGCAATGTTAAAAGGCACATTACTGATGTTAAAATTTGAGAAGTTTTGCTACATTTTAGGGAATTTTTGATAACGCAAACTTCACAAATACTTAAAAAAATCTTTATTAACTATCTGCATAGTTAGTTTAAAATAATGTCACTACATTGTGATAGTAAAAAAAAAGTAGTGAACATTACTTTGCTTCTGTGATATGCTCTTTTCAGACTTGCTTCACCTTTCAAATGGCTTTTTACTTGCTTAATTATTTCTGTTTTTGGTAATGATGCATTTAGAAATGAAATTGCTATATGATAGTACCACTTAGATATTGTTGTTTTTGAATGGAATTCTAAGTTTATGGAATTTCTCCAGATGCAATCACAGATTTAAGGTTTTTTCTACAAATGTTTGATAAAGATTAATTCATGTAAGAAAATATTTAATAATGCCTTTTACTCCTCAACAACGTCCATCAAATATTAATTTTGTAACTTGATCAAAATGTCAATCATCAATTGAAATAAATGTTCTACCATATCAAATATCGTCCTTGATGTATTCTCTACTATCTTTGAATTTTTTATACCAAATACTGTTGATTTATTTATTTTTTTTTTATAAAGAATCACTATTAGAAGGATTTTGTAACATTTTAAATGCTGTTGTAGCAGAAATTTTAATATAAAAATAAAATATAATGCTGGTAGAATGAAAATTCTCCTCTTATTAAATACTAAATTATTTTCAAACATTAAAATTAAAATTTGATGAATTGTTTCCAAATATTTATGGAAGTTACAAAAATGTTTGAAAAAGTTTGTAGACAATATCTATTTTTATTGAACTTTAAATCAAGCATTTCTGATAATTTTTGAACACTGTAGTATATATATGTTACAAAATAAAAAAATAAAAGTTCTGGCCATTTTTAATAACCAAAAAGAACATGACCTACTGAAAGTGTAACCTATTGTTAGTTCTTGAATTAATCACCATAAGCATCCAGCATCTTCTGCCGACATGTCTCCAGCTGCAGTAAAACATGGGGGTTTTGGATGTAAAGAAATCCATGAGTACTTGACACAAGAATACTTCACTGGTGAAGGATTTTCCATGAAGATGCCTCACCAATACATGTCCAGGGAATAGAAGAAAAGGTAATCTGATGGTTAAGGTCAGGTGAATAAGGAGGTTGGCCCTAAGTCTCCCAACCAAGTAGCTGTATGGTATTCCTGGCCACTCACGCATTATGCAGCCTCACATTATCAGCCAAGAACAGTGCACCCTTGCGATTAACCAGTGCTGGCTCATGCTGTTACAATGTCGTTTGAACACATTCTAATTATTGTGAGTACAGGTCTGCAGTTGCCATTTGGTCCATTGGTAGCACTCATAGTAAACCATTTTACAACTAGTCCATCTGAAAAAGCATAATCTTGTGTGGGTGGATAGGTGATCTTGCGCTGTGTGGGACAGTACCCTAGAGTGACAACCAATGTTTGGAGTACTTAAAAGTGTCATACAGGATTTCATCATTGTTCAGGACTTGATTAAATATAGATATGCTACAGTGGGGAGAAAACAAAGATAAACAGGCTGCCACTTGTTGTTGCTTATGGACTTCCAACAGTGTGTGAGGAACCCACTTGCGTAGTCTGCACATCTTACCTAAGCGATACAAATGAAGTCTAACCACTTCAGTGGAAATGTTAAATTGTTTGGGAAGTTCATCACATATTTGACTACTGTTTTCCTCAATGGTCACCTGCAAGACTATCATCTAAGGCCTGTGGTCGTTCAGTATGGGCTTCATTACCGAGAGACACATCTCCCGAACTGAATTTGTGAAACCAATGCCTTGCCATATGTTCATTCACAGCACCTCCACAAACATTTGACATATTCGATGGCTTAATGTAGAAGCTGATAAGCACACTTTGAAGTCATAAAATAAACAATATCAAATAAGCTCCTTTGACATATCCATTCCTCTTTGCTATTATACAAGTTATGACTGATGAATGTGTGTGGAGGATCTACTTTTATATTGACTAATATTCCTACTCTCAAATGAGCAGTGTCTTAAAAATGTCAAGAATTTTCTTGTTTATCATGTACTTTTCAGATTTCTGTTTTATCATGAGCTTGTTTATAAATCACATACAGGGAAGAAAAAATTGTCACTCAATTAATTTATAAATATTTTAAAAGGCCATTAACTTATTTATTAATTAGCTTGGAATAATTTTATAATGAGTTGTCAAAGTTAAAAAAATTGAGTAAATTATTTTGAATATAAAGCCACTGATATAAAAAAATAAATAATGGATAAATGTGAATCATTTTTCTTTTATTTTAGATAACTTTTTTCTTTCCATTCATAGTGAAAAATACTTATACAGCAACTCAAACAAAAAATGTAAATGACTTACCAATAGTCTTGGACTTTTGGTTCTATGCATAACATCAAGAAATATTTCCCATACCCCAAAATCAATAAGATATTCAGCTACTTGCTATAATAAGCAATTAGAAAAAAATTAAGCTTTAAGTGCTTTCAGCAAATAAAACTTAAAAAAATGCAGTACATTCATGAGGTAAATATATTTTAATAAAATTCTAGACAAAATTTCATACAAGTTAATTAAGATTAGTCACAGTGAGAATTCAAATTCTTATTCTACATAATATATTGTGTGTGAAGATGAAAAATACATCATTCTGCATATTAATGTACAAAAAGTAACAATCAGATTAATAAAACTAGAACAAATTTAACTAAGTGAGAGATAATTAATAGCATGCACACAATAAAATGAAAATTTCAGTTTAAAATGTGATAAGTTTGTATAAATATATAAAAATGGATGTTTGCTATTTTTCTAATTTTTAATGTGCAATTTTAGTTATTATAGCTAAATGAGAATTAAGATTGAATCTCTGTAATACGGCCCATTAAATTTTAGAGAAGCATGAATTTTTTTAATGTCAAAATTCTGTAATGTCATTTAACTTCCTTTGAATTTAAATTTAATGGTAGTTGAGTTAGCTCATTTGATTCATGATTTTTTTCATTTAATTATGCTCTTTTAAATTAATATGATGAGTTTAGAATAATTTACAAAAGATTATACAATTAAAGTATCAGTGATTTACTTGCAAATTATTTCTAAATGTGTCATTAGATATAAACATGAAATAAGAGTAATGAAAATAGCTTATACAATGTAGAATTCAAAAGTAAAAATCTTTGAATTTAAGCAGTTTTAAACTTTAATTTGTCTTTGATAATTGTGAATATTTTCTAAAATATATAAGCAGTTGAAATCTGTGATCATGATTGTTTTAATTATGACAAACAATGTTTTATTCTCCTGAAGAGTGTCACTCTTGAAAATAAAAAAAGATGGAGTGGCTCTACATAGGAGTCAACTTTAAAGATGGAATTGATCTAAATAGCAGTCAACCTTAAGATATACTCCATATCTGGATTTTTATCTATTTGGAAATGTAAATAAATTAATTGTGCTTTAATAATAATAAAAACTTTTTTACATAAATTAGTGAAAACAAATTTATATAATCAAAGTTTTAATGTAAATATTTTTAAGTTTCAATGTAATTTTGTATTGTGTTCAATTTTTAATTTTTGTAACATTATGCTCTGTTATACAACAGATTTCTATTCAAATTTCTTTACTATAATAATAAAGAATGACACTTTAAACAGACTTATAATAACTTTTAGTTCATAAAAATAAAAATGAATAAATCAGACTTACTTTACTTGCTGACATATCCCACAAAGTACAAGCATCTTCTTCAATATTAGAATCCAACTCAACAATATCAATTTCCATTTCTTCAGTAGTACTATTACTGTCCATGGATTTATTAATACCTTCACCCGAATTGCAAGATGCCTATTTCAAATTAAAGGAATTATTATTATTATTTTTTTTTTTTTTTACAAAAGGAAATAATTTTTTATCCTGAAGTTATCAATATGAATTTAGAAACATTTTAACGTTTTACTTTAAAAGAAAAACTTATTTATAATATAAATAATTAGAAGGATTTTTAAAAAAGACTATGAAACTTGTCACTAATCAATGTGTAACATTCTCCAGCAAATCAATGAAAAGAAACAAAAATTATGCAATCTGTTACAAAATCTTCAAAAAAATATTCACTTAACTTGACACAAATGATTCATAAATGTGAAAAATAAGGAAAAAAAAAACAAAAGAAAAGAATAATATGATATAAAAAGTAATTGGTAATATATAAAGAGTAGGAAAAAAACTTCTGCCTAAAACAAAAAAAAAAAAAAAAAAAAAAAAAAGCGTTTTTATTCATTTAAAAAGGTGTACAGAAATGCATTATATTCAAATTCAACAAACAAAACTATACTTTAAACTAATTCTTTTTCACAAATTTAAATGAAATTTTTAAGTGTTTAAAACTGTGGACATTGAATATTTCAATCTGTTGATTAATCTGTTTCATCATATATAAATATTTCAATCAGTTGATTCATTTTAAATTGCATCCTCAGAAAATAGGTGCTGTGAAAAGTCAATCAAAAAGGGAGTGCAAAGGCACTTCTGTTCTTATAATGAAATCTTTTGTAATCACATTAATATTCCATTATAATCGAAATAGAAAATATAAAGCGTTTTGATTAATGATTTAGCTAGCTTCTAAATTATAACCCAGTTTCATTTTGATTAAACATTTTGCACATCAGAATTCATGATTGCTAAAACTCCCACACAATACAAATCTGTTTTAGAAATTCATATACATAATATGCCAAGTCTAGTATCCCATAAAAGAATTTAATACCAAATGGTTTAAAATACTTAAACTTTTTGTTAAATATAGTTCAGTATAAATCACTAATCATTAAATAAATTTCATTTGTAGGTTTTTCTTAAAAAATACATATATCTTATTTTCAATTTTGAATTCATCGATTGTAACTTTCAGTCTTGTGTAATTAATTAATGAATCATATAATTTGGAAAAATGATAAATTAATTATATGAATGGGAAATGTGCATCATAATAAATGAAAAATACACAAAAATTTTAAGCTTTCATAATTCATCATCATTGAAACAATCTCTATAAAAGAAAAATTATGTCAATAGCAAACAAAATATATATATTTTATAAAAAATCTCATAAAATTTGTATTTGAATTAATTTAATGAGATTAATTAGTAACTTATTAATTTATAATGTAAAAATACAAATTACTTATTTAATTTGTAAAATTTGTTATAATTTTAAACCATTCATTTTTTAAAAAATGTCAAATTAATACAATAAGTAACCAGTTCAACAAAAGTGATGCATATGCATCTAAAATTAAAAACACACCCAAGTTTACAGAAATGCATGCAAAAAATGCAATCAATATATATGCTTAATAAAACAATTAAAAAAGGAAAATGAAAGGCATTGTTAATATATTTCTTAACAAGTTCAAATGAATTCCTGCATGCAATTTTATTATAATGTCTTGCTGCTAGGATCCTTTTTTAAAAAGGGGTAGAAGTGATGACATTGTTTAGTGGAACAACCAGGGGGTTTTTCTTCTTGGACCCTAAAGTAAGTCTTCATAATTTAGAAGCAGGGACCAAGCAAATGACTCCCAGACTTGGCCTACCACCTCCAGAGATATATTATTTCATATGGAGAAACAGTCCTATCATTTGACCCACTTTTCAAAACAAATAGAGAAGCGTTTTTCTGAAAATCGATACAAAGAAATCAACACTGCCGAAATAGCATTAAAATCTGGATTAAATTTTCAAGCATATGAGAGCTTTTCTTATAAAGTCAGAAATTGCCTAGAATCATATAATGAGACATCTAGGCTGTAATGGTGATGTGAGAAAATTTTAATATTACACTTATCAGGATACAGCTGAACAGGCTAAAGATTTTCAAGTGATAATTATGATGTAAAATCAAATTTCCTATCAGTTCATGATGCTTCCTCAATATGTGCTGTAGTAAAATTTTCAAAATCAAAACATTAAGATTACATTTACATATGGTAATTGTAAACTTGGATGTCTTGTACATTTGAATTCACAATTAAAGAAGATCCCCTCCCAATACTAGTATATTTTAATAACTCAAATAAAAGGTATTTAGTATTCCATATATAATATTTTGAGTCTGGTATAGATTGAGTTAAAATATTTTAATGTACTGTTATATATGGCTCATTAATCATTATAAATGAAGCTCATTATTTTTTATGTAGTTTCTACATAAAAACTTAAACAAAATTTTACTTTTAGTTTTGAATTCCTTAATAGTTTTATAATCCATTAAATAATGAATTCATATAATCATGCAGAATAATAGATTAATTAATGAAATAGAAAATGTACATCATAATACTTTATTATTCACAATAGTTTTTGGCAGAATAGCTTGCTAATAGATTACACATTTATGAATAATAAAAATAATCATGACCTTTCTAGCAGATTTGATTACATTTTTTTGAATTGCAGAATCATTTTCTACATACTTGTTGCAGCTTTAAGATTAAAACAATCCCTCCAAGTTTCATCACTTATTATTAGATTGGTTGGTTGGTTGATTGGGTTTTATGGCGCAAGGTCCAAATAAGACAAGCCACTTATTATTAGAATCTTTAGGAAATTTGAATCATTTTGAAGCATGTTTCCATTCACAACATAGGAGAATTCTTATGTTTTTTAGTGAGGAACTCAACAGGAAAAATTATGATGAAACTGTAAATTCTTACTTAGAATGTAATATCTATTTTCTTGAAATATTAGTTAATGCTGCTATTTCAATCTATAATTCTTCATCACAAAACATACTTATTGTACGTAACCAATTTACTTGTACCATTGATACAACATAGTGTCAATTACTCATAACACATTCTGATCTATCAGGCTTAGAAGTTAGTTCTCCAGAAACATACATTTTTGAAACTGCTGTGACACCTTAAAATAGATTTGCCAAAATAATTATCTCTGTAGGCTTTTTTTTTAATTTAACTATTTATGGAGTTGTTTTACTCAAGGAATGGAAATATATATAATAAAAAGAATATTTTGATTTGCTTTTTGTTTCTTAATTCTGAACCAATTATCTTCATTTTGGTAGGATGAATAAAAATAGATCTTTTAAACAAGCATGAAAGTAGGAAATTAAAATCATCTGCTTCAGTTATTTTATAATTTTGCAATATTTCCACTAACTAATAAATAACTTTTAGTTTTTATGGAATGCCCTTAGTAATTACTGCTCATATATCATACAAAGCTCTTCACCAATAACAAGGATTTTAGCATTGCTCAGTACAGTATCAACCTTTTTTTTTTTCGGCTAAACAATTTTCTTACCCAGCTTTTATTTCAAAAAATTATATAAATAACTATCTGCACAGTCATAGCAAAATAAAATTGGAATAAATAATCCAATAGTATGGAGTAATGGGCTTATACTTATAAAAATGTAATATGACATCACAAAGCCAAATTTGGGATTGAAGAGATCCTAAACTATTTAAGATAATGGAGTTAATTATTAATTTTTATGTGACTTTTTATATAATTTTCCAATGACAAATTGCAGAAGTTTTACTTTTGTTCAGAATATAGGTTACAAGTAACCCCCAATAGCTTATTAAAGCTTTGCTTATGAAATTCATATATGTGTAAATTTGCCACAGTTTACTTCCTTAAATACTGTAATAATTCCATAGTCAACCATGCCACAATCACAGACGAAATAAACAAACAGAAAATGTATTTAAAATATTTACTATTAATAATTAAAAAAACATTATAAATTGTCAAAAAGTAAAATAGTATGAAATAACCATAGTTAAACATTTAATTTTTATGAAAAAGAGACCTTTAAAAAAGAAAATCATTGAGATTTTATTAAAAGTTAGTTAACTTTAAATACCCATTTGAAATCGATAAACAGGAACTCCCTTAAAAAACAAAGATTCTTTTAATTATTTTACAAAAACACTTTTAAAATTTGTTTACATATAATGAAGCACTTTTTAATTTTTACAAAAAAAAAAAAAAAAAAAAAAAAAAAAATTATACTATAACAGAATATACTCTTTACAATTATATATGTATATCAGCAATGAACTTGGTAAATAAGTATACATTTGATAGAAAGAACATGGGTTCAAAGTCTATGAAAAAAAATAAAAAGGTTCGCAATTTACAAAGAGGAAAAATGCTCACAGAAATAAAAATATAAGGACTCCTTTAATGACAAGATAGCCATCAAACATGCTCGCCTATTTCTTTGAGAGCAATCTGGCCCATCTAAATTGGATAAGAACCCAAACAAGACAGTAATGGAAATGGCTTCTATTCTCATGGAATGAAGTAACACTCCAGTCAAACATGTTGAAATTAAATTTCCAAAAAATATTGAACAATCTGTAAAAATACATTTTACAGTTATAAAAAGATTTTCATGTTTTACACAAAGTATTTTATTTAAAAGAGAAAATTTGCACAATCAAAATAAAAATATTTTTTATTCATCTAGCCATAAGCTAAGCAAATGATATTTCAAAATTATTTCGTGTAAGAATTTTAATGCGTAATTCACAGGAATTTTAAACTAAAAAGACATTAATTTTTATACATTTTAAAAATTTGATATTAACTTTAAATTTTTTCAAAAATTTAAAAAGTTTTTAAGAAATTTTAAAATTTACAAAAATATATTTTATAAATTTAAAATCGATCTACCCTAAAAGAAATCTAATCCTATCTCCTAAATTGTTTTTATATTTAATCTAACTTTTCAAATTATAAATTTTTAAAAAATACTATTTTGTCTATATAACTTAAAGCTGGATCATAATTTAAATAAATTACATTTCACTGTATTAAAAGCTACAGTTCTTCAATTTCATAGTCTCAACAAGTTTCTTAGAGTGGACAAGAAATAAATAAACAGATCAGATATATTGCTATGGCCTGTCAATGGTTGATATTTTGAGTTCTTAAAAATTGTCTCCAAACAGTTTATTTATCTTATGTGATATTTCCCTGATACTTTTCAAACTTGTAAAGGTTATTTTTTTAAACAGAAATTGCAACATTAAAAAATATATTTAACCATCCAGTCATCATACCAAATACAATAACATTTGATGACTTGAACAATATTAGGTTGCTTGCTTCTTTTATGGACATATTATGTTAAATAAAATGAAATTTTATGTTAAATAAAATCCAGCAGTTTTGATCTCTAATTAAGACACATTTTTCAAAGTGTTTTTCCTTCAAAAACACTTTTTTTTCTATTTTTATTAATGATCAGCCTTTACAATAGTATGATATGATGTGTCAACTGAAATTTAATATTTTAGAAATGAATAAATTCTTTAAATCATAATAACATTTATTAGCTCTATATAATCTTTTGCCAATTTCAAATTTAATATCTTTGTCATTAGATATGACAGTGTTGAGGTATTTAAACTGAATGTCCTCAAGAACATACATATTTATTTGCGGTGGGAAGAGATTATATGTTCAACTTATTACTGACAAAAATTCTTTTCTACTCTTTATTAATAATATGACTACCGTCTCTAGTCTAAACTTAATAAGAATAAAATTTTTAACTGCATTATTTCTTCTGCTAATACCAATGTCATCAGTATATGGTAATAACTGTATAGATCTATGAAAATTGTTCCTCTAATAATAATTCCAATTTTTTTGTAATAGCCTTTAGAACTTAAAAAACAAGCATGTGTAAAACTATTATCTCATCACAAATCCCTTTCAGTGTAGAATGTCTTTTGTAAAGTAGATAAAATTTAAACTCTGAAATTATCTTTCTAGACAGTCTATACAGTTTAATGAATTTTCTAGGAAATCTGAATTCCAGCATAGATTCAACCAGTTTCTTTACAGGTATACTATCATAGACAAGCCTTAAAATTAATCAGTACCATCATTACAAATAGTTTTTTCCAAAATTTGCTTAAAATTTACTAATTATGTTGAATTATTTTAAAACAAATCAATTATTAGTTTTAAACATCTACAGGAATTACAAAGATAAGTGAACAATGAGTTAAGTGTGCAAAGTAATTCCACTAGAATAACAAAATACCCCTTGGGTATTAGTAAATATTTAAAAAAATTAATATATTAGCTTTTCAAACAAGTTGAAAAATTCTCAGTGAACTTTTAATAAAATATTCTTCAAAAGGAAAGAACACATTTATCTTTTCTCACAAACTTGGCAGCAATCATAAAGTTTAAATATTAAAACAGATGCTGTAAATCATTAAATCCAAAAATTTTTTCAGTAATTATAGCTGTGTACAACTGGAAGAAAATTTTAAAATAATCAATTAAAATAATTTCTTTTGGTAAAAATAAAATGATTCGAATATTTTATAACACAATGTTTCCTTAAAGCAATATATAATTATTTTTAAATTCAGAAAAAAACACTGAATGCAGAGTAAAAAAAGGACAGATTAAATCCCTTAAAAATTGAAAATAGTTTCTTATAAAACAAGACTTTAATAATAACAAATTTTCAGCCTTTAATTTAAATTTTAAAGATTTGTCAATTTTGTAACTTACATGATTAACATCATTATTTAAATTAGTTCATAAAAAATAAAGACACTGATTATTTAATCAATAGAATCACAGTCTTAAGAATTATTCTAGTGTCACAGGTCATCTTCAAAGGCAAAGCAAGCCAGAGATATTTTTATCTGACTAACATTATGATACTCTAAAAGAGAAATTATGATGAAGACTCAGAGTGAGTAACAAATTTTTAATGGCGATACTATAAAGTTACATTCATTACTATCAGCAGTTTTCAGTTACAATAATTACTGTCAGCAGACAGTACTATTAGACAGGATTCCTTTTTTATTAAGTATCCTTGTACAAATTCCTTTTTTAGAGACATAAGAACTATGCCCAATTACAAACACTCATGTTGTAGAGAAATTCTTAATTTGTGAGAATATCAATAGAATGAACAGCCAGCACATTTATGTGGTTCAAATTCTATATAACATATGTAGAATATTGTGGATATCCCTTTTAGCCAAACTGGTCATTGAACATTCAACCATTTAAATAGATGTTCAATGATGTATAAGTAGCTTCAGCTCGACAATTATTAATTTAATGTTAAATATAAAAAAAAAAAAGTGTAACACATTAATTATAACTAAAGAATATTGCTGACATTTGTTTCCTAATTTGGGTTTACTTTAAATTTCTCATTCACAATGGATTTGATTTAAATTAAATTTGTGGTTTATCATTCTATGATCGTTTTTTTTTTTTTTTTTTTTTTTTTTTTTGCACATGAAGATTTTGCTATAGTTTAAAAGTGGATTCTTAGCTATTTCCCAAACTCAAAGTCAAATATCAAACTGTTTAATTGAAGACTAAATTACAAAACATTTAGCAACCAACTAAGTGCTCCTTCAAAAAATAATTATAAAATTATTACTTATTTAACAAACTTTTGTTCCCATTTAAATGTGACCAGCTTATTCTAGCATACTAATCCATGTAATGCATAATATTTCTGTATTATGAATCTCATCTCTTCACATTGGGACCACTCTCATGGATTTTTGTCAAAATACATTTGTAGAAACTAAAAATACATTCATTAAATAGTCAAATACACACATTTTCTTAGCAAAATTTATAAAGAACATTAATTGGGCAAAATTAAAAATAATAAATAACAAATAAGAAAAGATATATATTGGTATATAAAGATTTTATATACCAGTATATATATATTTAAGAATGTATGAAATTATAATTAAAGAAAAACAAAAATTAAGACTGAATTCTGTCCATAATTTAAAAATTAAAAAGAGAATAGAAATGAATAAATTACATTGATTTAACTGTGCCCTTCCTCTTATTCTCCTTTGATGATACAATCTTACTGAATAAATGTAATTGTGCAATTATAAATAACAGTAAATCAATATGGTCTTTATAAGGGATCCTATAGATTCTGAAAAATGTTTTTCCAGGAATATTTATTTTCCAGGAGTCACTCAAAATTTTTCCAAGAGGTTTCAACACACACAAACACATTGAATAAATATTGATGTACTATTATTTTTGGTTCAGAATAAATGTAATCATGAATAAACAATATATGAATATTATTTACTCATAAAATCAGTTATAATTTTCAATAGTGATAGCGATAAACATTTGTTAAAAACTAAAGTAAACTCAGTCACATATTTCATGCTAAAATAAAAATAGATGAAAATTGATTTGCAAATCAAAGAAATCAGCTCTATTTGGGTTGAGATTGTGAAGTATGTTTTTTAATACATTAAACAATGCAAATCATTTTTTATGTTCTTCCACATATATTTTAATACATAGACAGCATATTTTGGATGATTGCTAATCAATCAGGTTCAAGAAAGTAGAGAGGAAGTATATATTTTATGAGTATAATCTCTCTCTCTCTCTCTCTCTCTCTCTCTCTCTCTCTCTCACACACACACACACACACACACAAACACACACACACACACACACACACACACACACACACACACACACACACAGTAGAAAAAATATTTGATTTAACTGCATGGTAATATGGGTTTTCAATTCAACAAAAATATGTATACATTACACATTATATAATCAAAGTTTTTCTAGTTAGTAACTTAACGTTTCTTGTAAATCTCTTAAAACTTTACTTACATTATCTTTAATAAGATAATGTAAGTAAAGTTGCTAACTAGAGAACTTTGGCTACATAACGTGTGGTAAGTTTTTTTTTTTTTTTTTTTTTTTTTTAAAATAAGAAAATACTTTAATTATATTTAACCCACTTCATTAGTTTAAATTTATATATATGTGTAATAAAAAAACATGAAAGTGATTAAATTTTTTAGCTAAAAAAATAAAGAGTAAAAAGAATTTAAAAACTTCCAGGAGTCAATATTTTCAAAAAATTAACTTAAAAGGTTTGCAGGGGCCTGGAAAAATATATAATAGGTATCTAAAAACAATAATAATAAATATCTAATAGAAGTAAAATAGCAAACTATGTAACATTAACTATTATACATAATAAATGGAAATACTGAAACATATCTATACTTAAGAAATTCTGTGATGAAAAGAATAAAAGGTATATTAAATTAATTATGGAATATCAAATATTCCTAAAGATTAATCAACAAGGCTAATAACATAATTTTGAATATTCAAACTCTAAAATTTAGAAAATTTACACTTCAAGCTAATGTATTTAACAAAAATTAGGAAAACAGCAAATTATATTACAAAATAAAAATGCTAAAAACTGTAATTATTTAATACTTAAAATTAAATTTTATTATAAATTTTGGCAACAATGATGCACATTATTTACCTGTACAGTATTGCTGAAATTATTACTCAGTTAAATTCTTAAAGATTTGATTCAGAAAAATTTGTGAAAGTCTAAAGACAAAACTTTATAAAAAATTTTGCTAAATAAAAAGTACGGCTCTATCCCAATGAACGGTACGCTATTTTGCCGATTTTTTTGGCGCCATTTCTCGGGCGATACTTATTTTATTCTTGTCAACTTCACCCTTAAAAGATGGTAACCTCGTTCTCTGCCAACGTGCTAGTTGATGTAATAATGCCAACGTGCTATACAGTAGTGAACGTAATAGTGCAAACGTGCTAGTTGACACGAGCTTGTAATGAGACGAATTATCAGTACGATGTTCTATTAATTTTGTTAACCTTATATACTTAAAAATAAATATTGTTATTGTCAGAAGTCTCCATTTATTAAGTTAAAGAACAAGCACACAACACAGAAAATTTTACAGTATTCAAATTTCTCAATTAGTATTTACTTTTAATTTTATAGTATTTAAATTTTTGTAATTTTTATTTGGCTTTAAGTTTTAATTTCTGGTTTTTAAAATTTTAATTATAATGGCTTTTTCGTCTTTGTCTGGATCGGAACAAGACCGAGTGAATTTGAGATTTTTTTTTTTGCATTGGAAAAGAAAGGTAAGTTGGATGTTGTTAAATATTGTATGAGTGTAGGATTGATTGCTAGTAATTATACTTGTCCTGATTGTAATGAAAATATGAAATTGGTTGAAAGGAAAGATTTGGATGACGGGTATACTTGGGTTTGTCGTGTGTATGGAAATAATAAGCATTATGTGAAACGATCGATAAGGTGTGGGTCATGGTTTGAGGAAAGCAGACTAAGTTTAATACATATTTTAGAACTTACTTACTTATGGGTTAAAAGAACGCGATGTGAGTGGATTACAGATGAATTGGGAATTTCTAAAAACACTGTAACTGATTGGGTAAATTTTTGTCGCGATGTTTGCGTTGAAGCTGTAGTGCGCGAAAGTGTTATGCTTGGAGGGCCAGGAAAAATTGTTGAAATTGATGAAAGTAAATTTAGCAAGCGAAAAAACAATCGTGGGAAAAGAGTAAAAGGCGAATGGGTTTTTGGGGGTGTAGAGCGCGGGTCGAATGTTTGTTTTATTGAAGTTGTTGAAAATAGAAGTGCACCTGTTCTATTAGATGTATTAACTAAGTATGTTTTACCTGGAAGCATTGTAATATCTGATTGCTGGAAGACGTATGACTGTTTGGAGGATGAGGGTTTTGTTCACTTAAAGGTGAATCACAGTATCACTTTTAAGGATCCAGACACAGGCGCTCACACCAATACAGTTGAGGGGATGTGGAATTGCATCAAAAGAAACTTCAAACAAGTGAGGAAAATTGATGAGGGTTTCGACTCATATTTAACAGAATTTATGTGGCGGCGGATACATCAAGGAAATTATCCAAAATTATTTATGACATTCCTTGATGCAATCCGCGATGTTTATCCACCGGCCACACACGATGCACCTAAAATTAAGACAGCAAAAGGAGAGATGAAGAATCAAGAGAATTAAAAAGTAAGTGTTTATGCCTTTGTTGATTTTATGAAAGTATATTTTGTCTTTCTAAAATTTATGAAATTTAATGTTGTTTTGTTGTATTTTCTTGTTTTTGGTGACTATTTTCGGAGCACGACTCCATAGAGTTCACGCTGAGTTTTTAGGTCTAACAAGAAGATACATCAATCGCTCTCCATTGGAACATCGTCGGCGTCACGTTTTCCGATGTTGCGATGGCGAACGGTTGGTTCAAATGTTTTACAATCATATTCAACATTACCCAAGCTTGTGCTAAATTAGTAAAAAATCGAGGGGCATCCTGAAATATAGGTTATCCAAATATTCTTCCATTCAACCAAATTTCCTTAATTCCCAGTGAAGAGTACGCTCCTTGTCCGTCATCTTGTTTTAATAGCGTACCGTTCACTGGGACCGACACCCTTTGCGAAGTCGTGTTTCGCCAATAGTCGCCAAAAACAAGATGGCGGACAAGGAGCGTACCGTTCATTGGGAATTAACCAAAAAGTACAGTATATACACTATAGAAAAGTTACATTTCATATGAAAGAATATATATTAAACCTACAATATAATATCATGCATACATTTTAGTAGTAATAATTAAATTAAATAACAAGAAATTAATAAAGAAAAGGTATCTCAATCAAAAAATAAAAAAACAGCATACTTGCACAATATTCATCAGTGTTTTAATGGTCCATCGCTTGCTGTAAGCAGTATCTGCAATACGGTCAGGTAACAGCTCTTCATTTAAGATTCCAAGAGGTGGGGAAGGATTTCGATCTTCAAGAAAAATATCTCATGTAAAACAAGTTATTTAACTCTTTAAAAAATAGGCATTTAAGAAGTTTGTTGTAAGCAATAAAATTGAAACAATGGCAAACATGTCATCTATATCATAAAAAATGTAAATGTCATTAATCATAATAATTGGAAAAATTCAAATACTGCTTAAAATATTTATTAAAAAATATTATGAATAACTAAATGTCCTCCCTGGCATTGAATGAAAATAATTATTTCTATACATAATAAATATTTTTGTTGGTAACAATATATTTTTTTTTCCTGAAATAATTTTATTGGACGATTTTTATTAATAATTTTTTTTTTTTAAATTGAAGTATTTTTGTTTTACAAAAGCCAAACATTAGCACCTAACCCATTAGTTCAAGGCTCCTCAATACTTTTTAACAATGTCCTCAAACAAAGAAAGTGCAATAGATACTTAATAATTAAAAATAATAAGCTAATCGTACAAAATAAAGCTGGGAAATGTAGTCATTGGTCTTTTTCTTAGAAAACAGGGAATAATTCTTGCTTACCAGAGAATCTTCCATCTTTTATCCATAGCAGTTTTGAATCATATCCTATTTAAGAATTTTCTCAAAAGCCAAGTTAATAAATAATTTAGTTGTACAAAAAGAGGTTGAATAATGTTTCCCCTTATCAAAGTTTCATATTTAGCCAATGTACCAGCTTTCTTGTTATCAATAATTCCAGTGGGCTGGAATCTACTGGAAAGCAATTTTGAGTGCCAATGCCTAAAGTAAATGCCTACAATCCAAGATATTTTGACCCTTTAAAAAGAATGAGAACTTTTTGAATCTGAAAATATGACTATATGACTACCTTTAAAATAAAATGGTTACAAATTAACAGTTGTTGAATAGACACAATGGCTTCAATTTCACCATCAAATACAGTAGAATTACAATATTTGATAAATGTACATATTTATAAATATACAAATATAAATTAAGGAAATGTCAAAAATTTTTAATTCTTCAATTTAAATTTAGTAAATAATTTAAGGAGACATTTTTGTATTAAATAAGAATTTTTCTAATATATTTTATAGTAAACTTATAATTTTATAACAGCTAAACATAGATAACAAAAATCAATATATTTGTTATGAAAACGATTTTCACAATTTTTCAAGTTTCATACAATGTAAACAAGAAAGTTCTTGCTATTTTTGAGTTATCATTGAATGAATTGGAATAAGCATGTATATTAGTGTATGATCTAGTCAGACATGTCAGTCAAGAGTAAAAATATCAATCACTATAAAAGCAGGTCCACAGCGCATGTTCATCAAATGTAATTTGTTCAGTAGCAAAGAGAAATGGACGAGTTGAAGGAGTTCATTTGGTGTTGTTTGCTTACTTCAAAGAGGGCTTATCAGCTGCTGCATTAAGTCACCGAATATGTTAAGCTTTTGGGGATAGTGCCGTGAATGAACATATGACAAAGCAATGGTTTCATAAATTCAGGTTGGAAGATTTGTCCCTCTTTGATGAAGCTCACACTGAACGACCACAGGCTTTGGATGATGAAATCCATTGAGGAAAGCAGTAGTCAGACGAATGGTGAACTTGCCAGACAATTTAACATTTCTGCTGAAGTGGTTATAATAGATTGTCCGGCAAGTACACCACATTGTTACCTGAGTGGTACTTCATTTGTACCACTCAAGTAAAATGTACAGATTATGCAAGTGGGTTCTTCAAGCGTTATTGGAAGTCCATAAGCAACAACAAGTGGCAGCTTGTTTATCATTGCTTTCTCACTCCCACTACACATTCATATTGAATTGTGTGCTAACAAATGACAAAAAATGGGTCCTGTATAATGCTCCCAAGCATTCTGAACATTAACTGTCCCCCTAAGATAGTGTCCTGTACAGCACAAAAACACCTTTGCACCTACATAAGATTATGCTTTGTATCTGATGGAGTCAGTCAAGTGGTTTACTGAAAGCTGTACCAACAGGTAAACGGCTTTGCAGATCTGTACTAGCAGCAATTAGAACGTGAGCAACAGAAGGAGCTAGCAATGGTTAATCCCAAGGGTGCACTGTTCTTGGCCTATAATGTGAGGCTGCATGTTGCATGGGTAGCCAGGAATAATATACAGTGACTTGGTTATGAGACTTTGTGCCAGCCCCTTACTCAGCTGACTTTGCATCATCAAATTACCATTCTTCCCTTCTCTAGACAATCATCTTGGTGAAAAATTCTTCACCAATGAAATAGACTAGTGCCAAGCACTAAAGGACTTCTTTGCATCTAAAATCCTTGAATAGCACAGGGGAAATGCACAAATGAAGATGTGTAACTAAATAAAATACAACTTATTTATTTTATAAAATTATAAAAAAATAATTGTTTTATATAAAATAGCATAAAATTTATTGAGTTTTTGTGAATTTAAAATTTTTTTATATTTAAAAAGTTTTGAAAAAAAAAAAAGAATTTATTGGTCTTACTACTTCTAAAATTGAGGGTACATTTATTTCTATGAAATCAATTTATAGTAACAGACATTATTAAAATAAGTAATACAGTTTGTTAAGACAATTGATATTCCACTTTTATAGTGATTTATAACAAAAATGAATGTTTTAATATAAAAAAATTCATTCAGAGTTTGAAAAATAGTACATAATATTTCTTTATATTCAAACAAAAATTATAATGTATAACATAATTGTACTTATCTTCAGTTTTTAACCTACATACCAATTGCATAAGAATAGATGTATAAGCAAGAATCATATTTTTATAAATCTTTTTTAATTATATATTTTTAATTTTAATATAATATTTTTAATTTTAAAATTTGTAGTATTAACATATACCTTTATATTTAGGAGATTATATAATTTAAAGAAATTAAAAGATAACACATTACTGAATAAAATCTAAAAATTCGCTAGACAGTGTAATTAAAAGTTAAATTTTTATGAATAAATGAAAGTATAAAGTTTATGACCTCAAAATTTTGATTTTAATATATTTAATTACCCTTATTGTAATTTAAGCAAAATGCAATGTTTAAACTCAATTATCAGTTGCAGAATGTTAAAAAAATTAAAATTTTATGAATGATCATATAGAAGCACTATACTTCCATGTAAATATGTTCAATTTACATAACTCAGGATATGTTTATAAAATTTTTTTTAAAATTATAATTCGAAATCTCTTTCTATTCTTGGTTCTTTTGTTTAAGTAATTGTAAATAAGAAAATGTGTATTTGTAATTTTATCATTTTTCCCTCCATCCAAACCTAAAATATTTATTCAATAAAATAAGTAACTTTTTAAACATTTTAATACAAAACTTTTTTAGCATTTACTTTTGATAAGTATATGCAAAATTTTAAAATTGTTTTCATATTTGCTTCTGTTTCTATTTCAATTAATATTAAATAAACAAAGAACTTTTAAGGAATCAAGAATTGAAGGACTTAGGACCAATTAATGGCACTACTTGTTCTTTTTGCACCTTGCGCCACAAAACCCAACAAACCAACCATTAGGACCAATTAAGGATACAGACTTAAATACGTCAAAATCTAGAATTTAATATTCTTCAAAGCTGAATTTTTTTATTAAATTATAAATCTACAGAGGCTTTAATTTGTACTTATATTTTATAGTCATCTATGCAGTAAATGTTATAAATATTGAAAATTATTTTGCAGATGTATACCAAATAATCAAATCTGATTAAATGGATAATTTTCTTCAAAGTACATATTTTAATCATTAGTAAAAATTTCCCTCACATCAAATATTGAAAGATTCCCATCTTGTTTGATTTAACAAATAAGTAAAAAGGTTCTAATATATATATAATTATTTTTCAGCTACATTTGTGAAGAAAGTGAGAATACAGAACTTTTTAGAAATAAATTTATGTTTAAACTGGACTTCATATAATTTTAACTTTTTGGAAATCAAAAGCTTTTATATTTAAGCTGTACATTTTTCTTTCATTTTAGGAATACAATTTCATCAAAAAAATTTCTCTTACATTAGAAAAAATTGTGGATGTAAGTACTTTTAAAAAATTTACATTCTGTAATTTATAGAAAATAATTTTTGCATTTAAATTAGGCATTTTAAAAATATTTTTTTAAGAAACTTGAAAAATGAAATGAAATTTTAATTATTAAAGGAGATTAGGCATTTATATAGAGCTTAGTTTAGTATCTTTACCAGTTCCTCTAATAAAAATGCTGAAAATGGTTTTTGTTTAAATATTACACAAAAAACATCTTAAAGGAAAAAACATTATTATTTTTTTTATATATAAGGAGTGTAAAATGTTTACAATTCTTCATTAAAGAGCATCGATTCATAGTAAGAAAAGAAGTTATAAGTAATTTTGTGCTACACCTGAAAGAAAATTAATGATGCAAAACTGATATTTGAAACAAAGATTTTATTTACTTTTTCCAAAGCAATCACAGAAATTCTGAATTGGTTGAGAAAATGACAGTAAAAGTAGAGAAAAAACTAACTTTTCAATTTACATTTATTGTTAAGAGTAGACATAATCAAAAATATGACTTTAATAAAAAAAAAAAAATTGTGACTTTCACAATTCTCTTAATGCCTATTGATATGTAAATATAAACATACTTTTTTAAAATACAGTACTTAAAATAAAATCAATATAACTTAACTGATTTCTTTTACTTAATTTTTAACTCAAATCATTATTTAGCACTGGTTAAATGATTCTCTTAAATAAAAAGTTTACCATAAAAGTGATCATAGTTAACAATCTTAAATTATCGTATGCATTAAAATCCCTTTTTATAATTATTTTATTTTATTTTATTTTTTTTTTTTGCAGATATTACTTAAATAATTTACATAATTTCAATACACAATAATTATTTTAAAAAATCCCTAACTGCATGATGTCATGGAAGTTTTATTTAAGATTGGGATATGACTAAATTAATTAATAAATTTTAAGATTGTAGATTTAAAATCAAACTATTTTTCAAAATGAAAGTTAATTCAAGTAACGTTGAATTTGATTTAGAGTTGATTTGTCATATTTTATATGCAGAGATTCATCCAGCACATTCAATTTAATATGGATATTCATTCATGTTTAGAACCAAAAGATGAATTCTTAATATGAAGGCACTAATGTTTGGCATAATTATAAAAATGTGAATAATTCTTGATTTATTACATACTTGTTGCTTTTTTTTAATGTAATCTATATTCACAATATCACGGATTTCTTATTTCTATCTTTATATTTTAGATATATCATAAATTGTTATAATGAAAAATTGATATATTAATTCATAAATTTAACTTAATAAATTATTTAATAATTTTTTTCAATTTATTATTGTAAATTACAATTTGAATTAGTCTAAAACTTTTATTGTTGATAGTGTATAATAATTATAGAATATACATTACCTATCACATGTTTACTACTCATGTTTACTCTCATTTTTTTTAAATAAAATTTTTATTTCTCAAAATTACTATATTATTTATTTTCTCTAGATGGATAGTTACATAATGTAATTGTAAAAACTATTTTACTTTTACAATCTCTTTACACCTGTTGTAACCATCATTTGTCAAATGTTCTGTATACTATTTTATTAATATTTCTATTAGTTTTGTGGTGGAAATAAAAAAGGAAATAAGAGTTTAATTAAAAAGTTTTTTTTAAATTATATAGAGATATTAATGGGAAATACATTATATAACATCAGATACATTTATTTTTAAAATATTTGCTTAGTTTGTCAAGTAAATTTTGTAATACTTTCAAAAAATTTCTTTTCTATATTAATAACATTTTCCATTCAATTCATTGCCTGAAAATCTTGATAGTAATGCTTACCAGAACAGGGGTAAGATTAAAGTCACTTCTGATTGAAAAATGGATTATATTAATTGTTAAAGAGTTGTGAATTCCTTCTTCCAATTTATGATTGTATAATTAAATAATTAATTAATGTTATAAAATAGAAAAGGTTACTCTTAATCAATTTTTTCATCCAAGTAAATTTCATGAAAAAAATCACAACATATCTAATACAGATTCTTATTATACACCATGCAATTAATTAACATTAACTTAGATAAAAAAAAAAAAAATCTAACTACGTTTCTGTAATAAAGTTTACTACTAGCAACTACAAAATTTAAATTTTGTTCAATATGTACAAAGTAAAAACTTATATCTACCTAATATGAGTTTTATTATTGATTTTAATTCCCAAAAATATTATTCATTTAATTACACTCTCCTAACATTTCCTAAGGTAGTAAATTACTTTTAGATAAAAAAAAAAAATCTTCATATTACTCATTTTAATATATCTCAGTATTTAAACAGATTCCTTTAAAAATAGTATTGTCATATTTAAAAAATTGATTAATTTCTTTTCGTATGATTTCCTTTAGACATGCTTGGTGATAAATTTATTGTACATGGAAATTAAATAAAAGTATAAATCTTCACTAAGAACCAAATAAAAATATTTTTTAATTATAATTTAAGCATAAAAACTGTGATGATGGGAAATCTCAGGTTAAAATTTACTTTTTTTGTACGATAGTAATTATTTTATTACAAAAGTTTTATTTCACAATCTAAGTTTATAATTTTTCATAGTTAAATGAAAAATATAAATTGATATTGTCTTTCTAAAATGAAATACAGAATATTGTCACAGAATAAACAACCTGGTTCTGAAGACATTGACACTCAAATAGTTCTAATAAAATTCTCAAAATTAATCTTCTTCAGAAGTTGAAATAAAATTTTTCAGCTCAACCGCGTTTTATTTTGAATACAGAAACTACAAAACAAAAATAATCTCTTAACAATTTAACTCAGGAAATATTCCGATCAAGATATTATTCTTCCTTTTCTTCTTGAGTGAAACTAGAGTTCTAATTGGCTACTCATCCTTGGAAGCTAGGTTGCTGGAATAGGCGACTTCTCAAAAAAAGAATTTACAAATTACAAATAGAAGTACAAGTTTCTCTTTAAAATTTTGAAAAATTTCCACAGAATTGAGAGCACGTTAAAAATATGCTTAAAATTTATTACATTTTATTTTGAATTTAGTTATATTTGCTTTTGACTTTTTGTTGCAACAATTACATCTTAAAAAACATTAGGTGCCACTTAACGACCAACATTCGTGCCATTATTATTTAAAACGACTACGAATATAACATTTAATATTGAATATTTAATATAAAGAATCGAGTAATGTTTATGTCAACATATAATTTTTTGTTGAAGTGTTGTTTTACTAATTTGGAACTGAATTTTTATATTTTTCAGTATGTTGTTTGAAATAGAGTTACTTGGTATCTTTTTCTTCCTTTATTTTTATAATTATTTCTAAATGCAAAATTGCTATGAAATTTAATTATAAATAACAAAATATAGCACTCACTTTCATGAGAAACTCCTATAATCTTAGCCCTTTGAATACAATCTTAAGAAAAAATTTAAGGAAGTACAAATATCGGCTCTATCCCAGTGTACGGTACGATATTATATTAAAACAAGATGGCAGACAAGGAGCGTACCGTTCACTGGGAATTAAGGAAATTTGAATGGAAAAATACTTGGATAATCTATATTTCAAGATGCCCCTCGATATTTCACTAATTTAGCACAAGCTTGGGTAATGTTGAATATGATTGTAAAACATTTGTTTTTAAATTTCGGCTGTATCCCAGTGTACGGTACGCTATTAAAACAAGATGGCGGACAAGGAGCGTACCGTTCATTGGGAACTATCCCAAATATCATTATGTAAATTTATATTAATAAATTTTTACATATTTAAGCAGAAATTTTTATTTTTAACTATCATGTATGCGTTATTTCATACTTAATTGCTTATGCAGCTATATAATAATAATGATAAATTCGTATTAAATTTTCCATTAGAAAATAAAACATTGTCCATTAGCATTTTTACAGAATATTCATTTACGTGAATTATATTGAGAATTTACTAAGTATAAAATTCAAACAATGACTTTGTTTTATAATAGGTTGGGGGAAAAGAAATCCATTATTTTTGCGTGAACTTTATGTAACTTCTTTTGGATTCACTTTGTAAAAAGGTTTAAAACAGCTTTCATGCAGATTTTTAGGACTTGCGCGTTACGACTGCTGACATGCGCTTAACTTCGATCATTTTTGATATTTTATAGACATTTTCAACGATGCTGTATCCACATGCGAGATGCATCTCTAACATCAAAAATACCCGTACAGAATCAACGAAACAAAAATTGTATGTAACTGGTTGTTACAGTCTTATATAGGACGATAAACACCTTTCACAATTTTAGCCACCCGGCTATCTTTTTCGCCGTTACAAGAGAAAAACGAAAATGTATCGAATTTTCTGTTTGTTGTCTTCCATTTTTAAAACCTTGTACTCGTAACTGAATTAATCAAACAAAAAACCGCAAGAGGATATTTTAGTGTCAAATGTCACCTTTCCAACGAGCATAAATCTGAAATTGTTTGATAGATACCTCACGAGATATCGATCACTACAGACGTCTATGACGAAAAAATAATGGATTACTTTTTCCCCAAACTAATATTTAGTCGAAGGCAACAAACTATGACTTTATTTTGAAAAAATTATTATTTATAATTTGGGCTGTGTATATAATTACGTGTTAGAAAAGAAATTATGGACATTTGTTTAGACGCTTATGAGAATTGCATTGAGAAATTACATAATCAAAAATAATATTTTGTTCTTTTTGCAAAGGTATTTTTTTTAAGAAGTAATTACTGAAGAATCTGAAATCATAGATTAGATAGTAATGTAGCGTAACAGATGTGTGGGACTACCCTCACTAGGTACCAGCTCTGAAAAAGTGACAAAAACAGTCGGGTTCATTTCAGTAAAATAATATGGAAGATCATTAATTTTACATTCATTTTTACCAGCAGTAAGCCGCAGATGTACGATACATGATAGTGCACATTAGAGACATGTTGCCTCAGTGTGCGGCCTGCCTTATGGAGTATCGATGAATGGGAGAAGGGGTATTTCTTTCTCATTAGAGTATTGCTCAAATGAAGGAAAAACTAGTCCTTCTATCTCTGACGTAAATATCATTTGCTCAATAGTGTTCTGTATAATAAGATGTTATTTGTAACTTGAACTTTATAATATTAGGTTGTTCGGAAAATCATTTCCTTTTTCCCACATGAATCAGTTTTTTGTCTGTGAAAACCAACCATTTTATGATTATGAAATCATGTTACGATCAGAAAGATGGTAAAAGGTATTGCAAGACCTTTTTCTTACCGAAAAAAGATGGCTCGTTTATCATTCAATGATCGTTTTTGCAGCATAAGAACTTACCAAGCAAATAAACCCCAACAAGGGTGAAGAAAGAATAAATGGCAAAACTGACCAAGTTATTTAAAAATATCAATATTCATTTCATAGTTTCTAAAGAGTTAAAAAAAAAATTGTTGATTAACACCCGGAAAATTATAATTTTATTTTATTATATCAAGAAGTGTAATATAATAATCATTTGTTATTAAAGTTTAAGAGACTTCTCTATGAAATTATTATGCCGCTCCTCAGAATAAAAAAAAGTTAATTTCAAGTTTTGTTGAAAGTCTTTTGTGTGTCACTTAAATTGACGCATAAAGGACTTTCAACAAAACTTGGGATTGTTGAATATCCTTTATGTGTCTTTCTTAAAGGACTATCAACAATATTAAGAAAGGACTTTCAACAAAATTCAGAGAACAATATTGGTTGCGTTTTATTCTCATGAGGAATTTCTCATGATTAATAAGCACCTTTAATAAGATAAATAAACGGTGTCCTCTGTGTTCCTTAACGGTTCTTTTTTATAGTAATATTAAATATGTAGATGTACCTGTGAGGATTGAAGAGGAATTAATGACAAATTCTATAAAAATATATAAAATTTTATCTTTTCACCGCCTATAATATATTATTAAATTCCAAACATCACTAGTTTATTTCTCACAAGCTTTTATTTTAAGCAAATAGTATTATTTCGTTAAAAAAAAAATAGATGTTAAAAATAAAAAAATTAAATTTTTGAAACTTTTAAAAAAGAAAAAGTATTAAGCATTGCAAATAAGTAGAAATTTTTCACATGTACGATAACCGACAGAGAAAATTTCTCAAAGTAAAATCATGAGCTATGAATGTTAAAATTTCTTTTTCTCTTTTCCTTTCTTTCTTTCTTTCTTTTTTTTTTTTTTTTTTTTTTTTTTTTTTTAAATTTGAATACCCAAATTTTTTCTGATAATTTGAATCAATGAAAAATGTGAAAAATAATATTCAATATCAGTGATGGGAAAAAACTTCTCTTAATAATATTAAATTTACGAATGTTGTAGCTGTAAATAATTCCGATTTTATTTAAAATATATATTAGGAGATTTTAATTGAATTAATGTGTTTTCGATGAATGTTCATTTTGATTTTTTATATGAAAATGTGCAAAATGTATTTGCTATCCATATGGGTGATTGGTTGATTTATCTGTGTTTTGCATTGATAATGGTGTGACAACATTACATACATACACTCATTTGCAAAAAATTGAAGAAGTAGTTGTTTTTAATGAAATTGAATAAGGTATAACTCTTACACAGATAATAAAATGATAACAAAAATCAAGGTCATAGTACCTAGGTCATAGCTGTTCACGGCTCACAATCACTCATTGTGTGTTCAAAATAACAGTTTTTCGAACATTTTCTGGCGGCAATGCTTGCTCCACTTCGTCGAGGTAGACGTTTCTAATATCATATTGCGATACTCAGGCAGGCATTCATCAGTTGTTGTTCCAGGTCTGCGATATTACGTGATGCCTGAATATTGCGGCCTACCATGTCCCAAAGATGATCGATTGGTGAAAGGTATAGTGATCGTGCTGTTCAAGGAAGGGTATAATCTGCACGGAGACAGTCCAAATATATGCGAGAGCTATGTGGTCTGGTATTATCTTGTTGGAAATGGGCCACAAAGACATGTACTATGAAGGGTAAAGCCACCGGCCTCAGGATGGTATCAATATGTCGTTGAGCTGTTAAATATGTAAGGAGGATGACTATAGATGACTTGTTGTCATAAGAAATAGTTCCCCACACCATCACACATGGGATTATGTCTGTATGCATTTGTAAGACAAAGGATGATTGGGACCGCTGACCCCGTTCACTTTAGACACGAACACAGTGATCATATGCTTAAAAAATAAAGGGGGATTCATCGCTGATCACTATACGATGCCAGTCTGATGGCAGCCATGATGATCGGCTGCGACACCACACCAGACCACTCCGCCGATTTTGTGGGGTCAAAGGCAAAACGTTTTAAAGGACTCTATGAGCGTAACCCCGATTCAGACAAGCGGCTTGAGATGGTGGTCGATATCACGGAAGGTAAAAATGAGGTTGTAGGGCATTTAATAGTCGACAATAATACCATTGAGGTGGTTCGGGCCTAGTGAACAATCAAATTATCTTGCCTTGTATTTGTGCTCCTTGGTATTTCAGAGCCTGCATTTCAACGGCAATTTCCTTGTAGCAAGCATTACTGCTAACGTCTTGGCACAGCAATATCTGTATGCTATAGGTAGAGGCACTGTTCGGCATGATCACTCAGCTTCACTCATCCCTACCATGCGACTACGTTCGAAATCATTTAGTTTTCTGTAAGGTCTTCGATATCGTCATAATGGTACTTTTAGTTGTCTCTTTACTGATTTACAATCGTAACAACAACAACAAAAAAAAAAAGGAATTTTCCGCTTGTGTTACTAACTCTATATTTTACAAATTGCACACGAGAAATGCATGCTATGATCACTGTTCCAGTTCATTTATCATGAAACTTTAACCATTAGCATATTCCATCAACTTGTTTTTGCATATCAGATTTCATCACGATCGCAAAAGTCTATTTTAGAGCTTCGATTTTTTTGCAAAAGGATATATATATAGTGTTTTAACTAAGAAAAATCTACAGAGAGTATATGTTGGGGAGAAAAAAAAGAGAAATTTTCTGCAGCCATTTGACTTTATATTAAAATATGATACCCTGTACTAAGAAAATCAAGCAAGAATCATTAATTTTTTTACAGTTAAGTAAGATATGAGCAAGTTTTAGACTTTCTCCACCCAAAACGAGTTTATATCACTTCTGGGAAATATTAGGTTGGGGAAAAAGAAATCCATTATTTTTACGTGAACTTTATGTAACTTCTTTTGGATTCACTTTGTAAAAAGGTTAAAAACAGCTCTCATGTAGATTTTTAGGTCTTGCGCGTTACGACTGCTGACATGCGCTTAACTTCGATCATTTTTGATATTTTATAGACATTTTCAACGATGCTGCATCCACATGCGAGGTGCATCTCTAACATCAAAAATACCCGAACGGAATCGACGAAACAAAAATTGTACGTAACTGGTTGTTACAGTCTTATATAGGACGATAAACACCTTTCACAATTTTAGCCACCCGGCTATCTTTTTCGCCGTTACAAAAGAAAAACGAAAATGTATCGAATTTTCTGTTTGTTGTCTTTCATTTTTAAAACCTTGTACTCGTAATTGAATTAATCAAACAAAAAACCGCAAGAGGATATTTTAGTGTCAAATGTCACCTTTCCAACGAGCATAAATCTGAAATTGGTTGATAGATACCTCACGAGATATCGATCACTACAGACGTCTACCGAAAAAATAATGGATTACTTTTTCCCCAACCTAATATTATGAAGAATAAGATTTGAACTGATATTAAAAATAAAAAGTATTTTAAAATCATTTTGAGAACACACTTACATCTCGAACGTAGATGAAATTGGTGAAGTCATCTGTCACGTTCACACAGGAAATAAAAAAAAAAAAAAAAATGAAATAATGGTGTCTTTTTTGTAGAAGATATTTTAAAAGTTAATAAAATGACAGATATCTAGATGAAAATTTGTGTCGAGGGTAAAGAAATGACAATGCTTCTATAATAGCTAGAATTCATTTAGGAGTTCAAGCAAGATATTAATCTTCAGACACTGTTTTATGTTATATCTTGTGTAAAATACTCTCTTAATTTGTGTGTGGAATACAATTTTTTGCAATAATTTTATCATGCCAAGTATTTTTAGAAACTTCAGAAAGTTTGTATTCCCTTTCTTAAGCTTCTAAAGACATATACATGAGCTTGCTTATAAGCCTTGAAGTTTGTTCAGCAACTTTTAGTAATTGGATAAAGTGATACTATAATTCTGTCAAACTTGTGTTTAAATTATTTGTGTGGAAATTATATATTCTTTTTAGGAAAAAAAAAAAAAACAAAAAAAACATATATAATTGGCACTATTTATCCTTCATTTATAAATCTATTTTAATTCTCCACTGTGGACAGCTTAACTGTAATAGGGGCTTAAGACTGCTGTAACTCAATTTTAACATTTAGAGCCTTATACTTAGACAATAAAACTTAATATTAGTCTTAAGACCAATTTGACTTTTTAAAAATGAAATTTATAAAAAAATATCTTAAACTTTTAAAACCTTTAGAAGAGAACTAGAGAAGCCAGTTAATTTGCGGTTTAGGTCCCCTACTTCGCCAATTCACGAATTTGAAGCGTTTTCTCGCGCATGCTCAATAATTACTCATTTGTTTTAGCCTTTTCATTGGTCGCTAATTAAGTTTCACTTTGAAATAGCGGAGTAATTTTCGCCATGGCATCGGCGTTTTTAAAAACGTGCCAAGGAGGGGACCTAAAGCGCATTTTCATCGAGAAGCCTTTTGTAATCATGATTACCAAAGACTTCTCTAGTTAACCAGAAGATATTTATCAAATTCTTTTTTAATGTTTAGAATTTAAATCTATTAAATCTTTTTTTTTTTTTTTTTTTCTAGATTACTCGGGACAATAATTGGAATGGTCTCGTGGAGCTTTCTTTTAACTGAATTGTTTCAAATCTTTATGGGCATTAAAGTAGAAACAAAATAATAAACAGCGAAATTTTCTTCTTTTGCCATTTGAGAGGCAAACAATGAAAAGAACCTAAATTTACTTAGGATAAGATATTAACTGAAGGCAAAAAATCTTAGAACTGAGAACTGCAGAGAGCTAACTTGGAAAAACTAATTTTAATTTATAGATGTTTCCTTAATATAAATGAAAATAACTTCCATTATCTGAAGCTCATCTTACTAATATTGGCTATGAAAAATTTGTCGGCGGTACTATATAGTTATTTCCCTCTTTGGCGACATATATATTTACTTCAAACTCGCCATCACTATAAGGATTCTGATTGGAAGAAGATTATTGTTGACGAAAGATTCTGATTGGCTTATGATAGGGATTTATGATCTGGTTTTAGTCCATTTATATTTGTTTTAGAGATTTAGTTTATCTTAAAGAAAAATTTTTTCGTAGGATATGAACATTTTCTGATGTCAAATTATTTTCAAAGGAGATAAAAAATGTTTCCTTATGTATGAAAAATATATCTTCTAAAAAAATAAGTAGCTTGATCATAAGTACTTCAGTGTAGTTTCCATTTTCAAAGTAGTGCAATGAATATTATTTCTAATTTTCTAGTCAATTGAATTTATAGGTCAAGACATTTCTCTAGTTTTCTGTTTTAAATTGTTCTAGTTTTCGTTAAAATACATTTAATTCATTCTAATAATGTACAAGAAATACAGTAAGTAGATAACTTTTTATTTTTATACTTTTGTATACGCGTAATATACTTTTTTTTAAAGAATAATGTGCTTTGCATTAATTGGTGTGATTTGGCAAATGCTATTAATAGAAAATCTAAAGAAATTAATTTACTCTATTTTATGTTTTAAATCTATGAACTTGTGTTATACTCATAGTACTCTAATCTTTTGTTCTGTAAATTTTTATTCAAAACAAGGTTGCTTAGAAATCTCGATTAATAACTTAAGATTTCCATGATCACAGAATTTCTGAGGATTATTCTATTTATATAAGTTGCATAATTAAATTGGATACAAAATCAGTTGTAATCCGTTATTAAATTAGTTAATTTTTCTTTTAAAACTGAACAGTTTAAAAAATAATGATTCTGACATACCATGTAATTAAAACATTGTAAACATGTAATGAAGAAATATAGTATAGTATTTTAACTTTCATTGTAAAAGCCTTAACTAATGTTTATTAAATTTTTTACTTTGAAAAGTAAAATAATTTTTTAAATTTATAAAATGAGATTTATATTCCAAAGAAAAGTTGTAATGAAGATGCTATCCAACTTGACAAGTTAAAAAATTTTAAGCAAAAATGATTAATTATTTAGCAAACATTGTAATGATAAATTATTTAAAGAAACTTCAGTTATTTATAAAAACAATGTGCTGAGTTATGTAAAATATACAAAATAGTACATAAATTCTGAAAAAGAAATAAAATACTATAAAAAATATATTAATTTTACTACTGTAGATGTTAAAAAAAAAAAAAAAAACATTCTTTAAAATGTTAAGTGAATCAATAGATTTTTCTGGTTGTCAATAAATAAGAAAAGATTTTATATGATTAACTTCCCAAATTAAATATTACATTGTTTTTCTTTTTTGAACATGATTAAAATATAATTTTTTAGGTATGCAATAAAATAAATGCTTTATTTCATTGTGCTTATAAATTGTTTATTTAAAATTTTGAATTTTACCATCTCCTGCAAGCAAATTTTTATTTTATTTTTTAATGCCTAATATATATATATATATATATATATATATATATATACACACACACACAAAGTGAGTTTTATTCAATGTATAGTTATATTTTAATGGATGATTTTCAGCAAAAGATTGCAGTGAAAAATTACTAAAATTTGCAGCATACAAGGAATATATAAAATTTTAAGTTAAATTGAATGACAAGAAAGCATTTTAATGTTAAATATGTAGTACATGTGGGCTTTAATACTTAGAATGTTCAGTACCCTTTTTATATAATAAATAGAAAAGCTTTATCTGTGCAAATTTATATTATTCTGCCAATTGCTCTTTAATGTTTGAAAGCATTTCCAAAGAAACTAAATATTGTTTGCTATTTGTGGAAAAAATGGTTGACATTTCTCTAGTTATTTTAATTACTATCAAATTTGTCATCACTTTATTGTTGCTTTTGGTAAAATTCAAATCATTCATAACTATATGAAAGTTTTTATTTAATTAGTGTAAATTTGCATTTTGAAAATGTTTTCCAAAATTTTTATTCTATTGATTTATAATTTGTTTTGTGTCATTTCTATGAACATTCAAAAAAATTAAATTTGTTATCTATTAAATTTTATTTTAAATAATAGCAAATAATTTTGTATAAATTAAAAGGCTTTTAATTAATAATATTATTAGTTAAAATTATTTTTGTAAAAGGATATTTTTTCTATAGAGCAAATATTAGTTCATAGCAAAAATTATTATATTTTTATAAAAGAAAAAAAAATTGTACTTTTTGTTTTGTTAATATTAATGTATATTGTTCACAGGTTCATAATGGCAGTTACAGTTCAACAACTGTTAAGTGATGCTAAACGCTTAGTTACAAGGCTTCGTGAACATGATACTTCTGCTGATACTTTGATATCACAATCTCAGTCTCTAAACAACAATGTTGAAACTATGAAACAGGTTGATTTGTGTTTCCATTTTAAATTCTGTGTGTATATGTATAAAATGATAAGTTTTTACTTTGATATTTTATTAATGTGTCACAGGTCTGAATAAAGGTGGTTACCTATAAACTGGATTATATTCAGGATAGGGTGATTTCAAAAGAATTTAGATCTGTGACCAAAGGCACTATACTTTAAAAAAAAACCCTTATCAAACTAGACCAATAGCTGAAGCAAAAGTCAGCAGACATTTAACAGAGATATCCTGCTGCATCTAAAGTTCAATTAAATACTCACCTAGATGTTTAAATCTTAGTGTGGAAAAAATTTCAAATTTACACAGAATATGTAATGAAGTTTCTTCCATATATTGACAACCCCTGTAAGTATGAAATAGTACAAATATTTAAAATATTCTAAGGAGAATATGTACATCTTTTTCAAAAATCATTGGACAAAATATGTGAACAACTAAAAAGTAACAGATATCATGATTTTTGTCTCCAAATTTACATAAGAAGGAACTTAAAACTCCCAAGAGAAAAATCTATAGAATTCCATATTTCTACTTAAATATTGTTTTAAATCATTATTTAGTAAACCTAATTTGTTTTCTGAAGAATAAAATGCAAGAAGTATGGAGGAAAAAATGAAATTTGTATTTTTTCTGTCTTGAATTGTTCTTTTGGTAAAATCCTAGTATATGTAACACATTTGTCATGATTTTAAAAAATGTTGGCAACAGTAAAATGAGGTATTGAAGAGTGTTCCCAACAATGAAATGACGTCTTATTATTGTGGCCTAGAATTGATAGAAAAAATTATAAAGAAAACAATAAAATCTCAAAACGGCAACTACATAAATATACCATAAAAAAGGATATAAATCATAAATGAATAAACATAACATAAAAAGTAATAATTTATAAACTTCAAAAATCTTATTGATTATTTTCCAAATAATAATTTTACTAATGAAAATGAGGTACAAATAATATTTCCAAATTCTATACCATTTTGATTTTTTTTTTCTGACGGCTACTTTAATGGAATAAACACATCTTATCACAGCAATAATAGCTTTCACCTTCTCTGATGATCTTCTGCCATTGTGAATTTACTGCCATATATACTCGACTAAGTACGAGTTAAATTCTTCCTTTACTTTTTTTGTTATCTTTTATTCCGGGCTTTATGGCTGACAAAGTCCCCTCAGTTAAGTTGTTACAGGCATTGCTGACAGAATCATAGAAAGTAATGCTTTGATTTATCATAATTTTTCTTGTGGATTCCAAAATCCAAAAATAAATTCATATTTAAATATTCAGACATCTTTAAACTCATGAAAGTTCTAATCTTTAGCTCAACTGCAAAATATCAATATGATATTAGTCGTTCATTTTAAAACACAATTTTTGAAAGACAAATTTTCTCAAGAGACATATAAGTCAGCATTTGTGAGCTAATAACAGAAATGTCTGGTTTCCACAAGTACGCCATAAGTTTTTACTGTAAATATAGTAGGGAAAAATGTTAAACTCTTATTATGATGTAAGTTGCATAGATTTATTAAAGAGTATTGTCATAGGGTTTGATTTCAATACTGTTACAGTGATTTTCAAAAGTTAGCATAAGCAGAATCAAATAATTAGGAATCTCAAAATGGCAATACATGAAAATCCTTACTGAATCTTTAAATCAATAACTACAAATCACAAAATTTATCGCCCTTCCAAAGGTTTGGAAACATCACTTATTACCCAATCCACTAGATTACATATACTAGGATTAAGCTGTTCTTTTCACTGGTACTCAACTGATAATAAATGAAAAATTGGATATCTATTGAATAATAATAAAAACAAAGTTTTGTGATGGTAAAAAAAAAGAAAAAGAAATAGTTATGAAACTAAATTGGTATGAATTTTCAATCGATTTAGTCTTTTTCATTAAAAAATTTTGAATAAAAAGAACTTTGTGTTTGATAAATAAACAATACACACAATTATTACATAAGTATTATTTTATGATTTTAGTTCTTCCATATTTACAGTTAAGTATTTGTTTTTATCTCCTGTTCGTTATTATATGGTTATATATATATATATAAAATTGTATTAGATATTTTTTTGTTTCTACTCACTTCATGAAGTTTCAGAGGAAATCAAACTTTTTTTTTATTTGTAGTTTCACACCATTGTTCCTTTCTTAGGTTTGTTGAAATTTATCTAAAAGAGAGAAAAGTTTGGTTTTTATATGTATTTATCTAAATGTATTTGAATGTGATATTTTTTTAGTTTTTTTTTTTTTAACATTTTTTCATTATTTGTCCCCCCTTCCCCTAGTTTACAGCACCTTTTTGGTTTCCAGCTGATTATTTCAATTATATTTGACATCAAGAAATTTTATTTAATCATAAAACAAATATTAAGTGTGAACAAAAATGTGAATCTTGAATTTAAAACAACTTGTATTAAATTCTTAGTTTAGTTAAATTTAATACAAGTGCGATGTGTATTGTGCATGCAATGCAAATGCGAGATCATTTTTTAGTAAAAGCTTAATCTGCACTCAGTTTTTTTTTACATTGAAATTACAGTTGATTTATATATACCATTTTATTCAAGTATATTTCCAACTATCTTATTATATTTACTGGAAGTATGTAAGTCAGCAACGAGCTGTTCTTTATTATTTTTGTAAAAATTTTTTAATCTGCCATAATCAAAAGAAGATATTGATCTACATCTGTTATTTCTACCATTTCATTTATAGTAATGTCTTTATAAGCAGGGATTCAAATAATCTTTAAAAGTGGATAAAGTTTTGCTGTTTGAAACACACACACATAGCTAATTTCTCTAGTAAAGAATAACTTAAAAAGGAATTATACTTTTTAAAGCCACAAGATCAGATTCACTGTTTGGAAAAAGTAATTTGGATTATCAAATATTTGATTAAATCATTAATTGTCTGTTGATAGTTAGTCTCTGCTGCGAATTTTCATTTATATTAACCCAAATCTGATTTATAGATTAAGAAATACTGCAGTAGTGCTAGTGGACTTAGCTGTATCAATCAAAATTAATTGTAATGTATTTGTTTGATCATTAAGAAATTCTTCGAATATAGATAGTATATGATAATTTTGAAGAGATATATTTTAAAATCAAAATCTTTGATATGGCTGAATGAAAATGTGTAAAATTAATGATGCTTGAGGAGATATAAAGTGAATTAGATGATCAAGGGACACTTGGGATTTCTTCAAATCATTAGAAAATGATTTTAACTTTTGAAAGATTCTGACTTGTGTAATTTCTTCAGTCAAAATATGCTTATATGAAGATGAGAATAATTTAAAAAAATTTAATAAGTCAGAAATTAAGTTTGAATTTAAAATGAATGCCTTCTATATTCGTAAGTTTGTAAAGTATGTTATTTGATATATATTTAGGTAATTCAAGAGCGATTCTAAGTTGAATTAAAGTATATTCTGGTGGTTGAATAAAGAATTTTTTCTTTCTTTTTTTCTTTATTAAATGTGCAAGTATGTTATTTCTCTCTATAAAAAGACTACAAATGGAGGAGTTGACCAGATTTCTTAAATGGTGTGATCTGACTTCTAATTGTTATAGAACTTTATAAGATTTATTTTTCTGAAATTTTACTTTTATATAATAATCCACAATTTTTTACCTCTTATACCAATAAGAATTCCAAGGAATTTAATTTGTCCTTGCCAATCAATTATTCCACTATTTATAAAAAAAATCAATTTATATAATTTTTACAATTGATTAAGTTAAATGCAAAGTATTTTCTGTTGCTGATTTCTAATTATTCATTCTCGAACCACATGTTAATATTTTATAAAGTGTTAAAAAGAGTTGGCTTTAAACTGTCAAAATAGTCAGGAAATCTACAAATAAATATCTGCAAGATTAATCCTTTGATAAAGAGTTAAATTCAAATGTTTAAGAATTTTTTAAAAATTGCTATAAAAATAGTGAGTAAATAAGTATAATTAACAATACATATATTTTATTAAATAAACTACAAATTATTTTATTTAAATTTATAATTTTGATAAATTACAAAGTAATCAAAATGAATGTATTTTTGCAGTATCACGAAGAAGTTGAAAAGTTAAATTCTTTAGCCCATCAAAGACCTCGTTCAGCTTTAATTCTAAATATTCAGCAAGAAAATCGTCATATAAGAGAATTACAACAAGAAAATAGAGAACTGCGTATTATGTTAGAAGAACACCAGTCAGCTTTAGAACTCATTATGAATAAATATCGCCAGCAAGTTAAGCGTATAGCTGAGACAGCTAAACATGAAAAAGCGTGGGTGCAAAGAGATTATAATCAAGTATGTATAAAATTGTTTTTATTTATACATTTTTAATATAAAAAAACTATTTTCATTTATATCAAAATGTGTCAATTTATTTTTATGTCAAAATAAATAGTCATGCCATTATCTGTATTTACACATTTATACTGCTGACTTTCTTAAACCATATGTGTAAAAATGTCTCTTTGTTTATCTCAATATTTTCGAGAAATTCTAAATTTATGTTAAATGGCAACTGAAAGTTCTCTTGTTAATATGAAATCCATCCATTAATTTTCAATGCTGGTTATTTGATTATTATTTTGCTGCATTTGTTTGATTCAAATGTGATGCTTCTTTGATTGTTGGATGAGTATAACTCTTTAATTGCATACATTCATAAAAAGTAACATTTTTCAGACTAAACATAATTTTATTTAATTGAATTTAATTCTAGATTAGTTTAAGACATTTATATAGACCACTAAAACACTGATTTTTAAGGATGAATGATTATTCCGTGTTTAAAAAAAATGCCTCCCTGTTATTTTAAACTTTAAAAATTATTAGTTTCTTATTTTTTCCATTTTTTTGTTACATTTTTCAAGTACTTTCTTATATATTTTATCACAATAATGATATGACCCTATTCTTGTGAAGTTTGATTTTTAATATTTAAGTGAGGGAAGAGCATTTATCTCACTCTGAAGCTCATTATTTATGTTTGGTATATAAAGTTAATGAATGAAATAAGAAGTGAATAACTTATTACAACTAGTGTTTTTAAAAAAGATAAAGAATTTAAAAAAAACCTATTTTAGAAAGAGTGGTTATTTTTGAAAAGATTAATATATTTTATTTATAAATGAGCAATGCTTTGATTTTTAAGACTTTATATTAAGATGTAAGTGCTTTCATTATGTATTCATTATAAAAACTTAACAATATCAACAAATGCTGATCAACAGTATATCAATTTCAAAATTCAAATTTTTTTAATATTTATGATTATAGTTTTCTTTTCTTTTTATGTTTTTTTTATATTTGCCAACAATAATAACACTGTTAATAAATCACTCAAAAATAACCATTTGTTCATCGATTTTTGGAATGTTATTGAATATTGCAAATGTTGATTTCAAAGAAATTTTTATTGTAAAATATGATTTTTAGAATGCCAGTAGAAATTAGTATTCTTTCAATATTTATTTGTTTATTTACAGAGAAAACTATTTTCTATCTGAAAATGAAAATTTCTGATTTCTAAAAGTTACTATTCTTTTACATTGAGAGTCTGGACTATATATAAACATGATTTATATATAGTCCAGACTCAATGTAACCATAAATAATGTTACTGAGCAAAATTTTCTTATAATTTAATATATTGATCTCAAATCTCTGAATGATTTATTTTGGAAATTTTTTATGATTACAAATTTTCCTATATAATAACGCCCTTTAAGATGTGCATAAAAATATTTTAGGTAATCTCAGTACTAAATATTAAAAGCACCCTTATATTCAGTAATATTCTAAAGAAGTTCAAAATTTGTTTTGAATAAGATCAGTTTTGACTTAAAAAAATATTTGGCCAAAAACTAAATATTTCTGAGTCAAATTATTTAAAATCTATTAGATTTTAATTCTGTTTTTTAAGATGTTTATTATTTCAATTCTTATATACTCCAGAAATGTTCATAAATGTTAAAATACCTCTCCATCATTTCTAAAAGTAAAGAACAATAATTTATCACTTCAGAAAGATGATTAAAAAATATTTAGAATTGTCTACAATATGACATGTAAATAATGTTCACAGTAACAAAAATTGATAATTTTAAATTAATTATAACTTTAAAAAAATTAACCAGTTTTTTCGTATTTTCATAAATAATATATTTACTTATCTCAAAATTGTGTGAAATTTTTTTATTTTTTTTTATTTTATATTTTTCTTAGATTGCAGTCTTAAAAAATTACTTATTTATTACTGTACACTTTATATGTATTTAAAATTGATTTTTTCTGAATTTTGAAGGTGTATTTTGAGAGATTTATTTTATAATATTTAAAATTAAAAGTCAATTTTTATTTAAAATAAGTTTTTCAAATTCCATGTATAAATTATAATTCAAGATTTTTGTTTAGCATATAGCATTCTGATTTTT
>JAPDSC010033339.1:134717-163373 GCA_026290005.1 Latrodectus geometricus
ATATATATATATATATATATATATATATATAATACCAAATATTCTTCAAACCTTATTTTAATAAATAAATGTTTATTATGATATAAAATTTATAATTGCTAGCCATAGAATTTTTCTGATTTTAAAAGAAATCAAATTCAAAAGTTTAATTCTTATTTTGAAGCTGTGTAATAAAAATTTGCATAAAAAATTTTAAATAAATATATTTTTGAATTTAACTATTTTATTTTAATGACATTATATTATAAAAACTCATAATGTGCACTTAATATTTATGTCTCTTTTTTTAAAATATCTCACCTGTACACTATTGTATGTAAAAATTGTAATGCTATAAAATAAGTATCAGAGAGAAATTATTTTATTTGTAATGTCATTGACAGTTGCTTAAATAAAAGTTTACAAATAATGTGACAACCATAATGTAACAATAAAAGTAGTACAGAGGAATGCCAATTCCAGTTGTTATTTTGATCACAGCTATATAGTTTTTTTGTTAAGCTAGTCACAAAATGGTGTGATACTAGACATTTACTGGTTATTATATTTGAGAATTTACTGATTTTTGTAAAAGTGAAATCTATTGTACTCTGGAAAGCTTGTACTTTTCAACAGTCATATGAAGCACATGTACTTTGTCTTTGTGCTTTGGGAATACTTTGCTTGATGAGTAGATCTATTAGCCTACACTTTCCTTGTTGTTCAAGGTTATCACAATTTGGAATAAATAGGTTCACTCATGATATCTAATGCTGCTCTAGATTTTAATATTAAAAATCCTTTTGATATGATACTGAATAATTTCTCTATGAGAAAGCTTTCTTCTGTAACATGTAGCAAGAATGTTTCCATTGGAGAAAAAAAAAAATTCACAATGTATCATTTCAAAACTTAAACTGTAGATTCAAGAAAATTTAGAGCAGAATTCATATTTGATGGTTTCATATATTTTAGGATTGTGTTTGGAAAACACATTATTTCTCTACCAATTGTGTGTTTTTTTTTTTTTTTTTGTATTGTTTTCTGAATTTTAGAGTATATTGCCGAGTTGTTAGCTGAATAGTTAGGATTCAGCTAACAATTTTTGATTTCAGTTCTGGTGTACATACTTGTTGCAATTCAAAATCCAATATAAGGTATAGGTCCCTGTCGATTTAGCAATGATATTTTGTTGCACCAGCATATTTCAAAGTATCTAAACCTAAGTTCCAATCTGCCAGCCAAGTGGGAAACAGCCAAGTGGGAGTCTTAGTAATTTAGAAGTAGAGACCAAGCAGAAGACCCCCAATATTTGACTTACTACTCCTAGAGATATCTTTTCATTTGGCGGGCATTGCAATCATGACCAATTTCAAAAACAAGTGACGCGTGCAATATTTCATTATATTTCCACTCATCCTAAAAATACCTAATAATTTAAAAATTAAGTGTTTTATTTTTTATGGATTTTTCTGATATATAGATGTATATATAGAGAGAATATATTATTTCATTTATTAAAGTATTTCAAAAAAGGAAAATACATATGGAATTTCTAATGAATTGAATATAATGGGAATCATTGTTCAAAACTTGTAAGGTTTTAAAGGTTTTTAGTTATTAAATCTTGTAATTAAATAAAATATCCTACTTACATCCTACCTTCTCTTTCAATTATACCAGATAATAAAAAATATTTAAAAAAAAAAAAATTTTTTTCTAAAAAATACATAATTTTTGTCATTTTTTTGCTTATTTCTAGCAGATTTTAAAATTTGAATTATACATAATTTAGCATGTATTGTATTTGAATTTATAGGAAATACAAAAACGAACTGACAAAATTGCTGAAATGGTAGCTGTAATGAAGAAATCTATTGAAATTGATGATGAAAATTTATCAATTGAACAGAAAGTTGTTAATCGTCTTGTGAAGGAAAATGAATTATTAAGAGATGTCTTGGAGCTCCAAACTTCTAGTAGAAGTGAAGTGGCACAAAGATCAGTTTTAGTAAAAACTGATGAAAGTGTTCAAACTGACTTATGACGATGTACATTTATTCCTTCTCTTGTAAATTTTTCCCTTAAGTGATAATTAGTGTAATTATATTTAAATGGTTAATTTATATTTTTCAGACCTTTAATTTATATGTATTAAGTTAATTTATACATATTAAGTTGATATATTCTACTTTAAAATTTCTATATTTGCTAAATGTTAATGAATTTCTACAGTTAAAATTACATATATAAATCTATTTTCATTTATATATTTTTAAAGTATAAGTGTAATTACTATAAATTGTAGTTTTCAATTTTACTGAATATTTTTAAGTATAAATTATACTTAAAAATGAAAGAAAAAAAAAGTTTCAAACACATTTTTTACTATCCTTATTTATTATTTTTTCCAAATTTCTTTGATGAATTACAATTATTTTCCTTTCAATTATTGCTATGTTAATTATTTTCAAAATTAAAGAATAAATTTTTTATTCAAATGATAGATACTAAATTACATTGAAGCAAAAAAGTTGTTAAATTTATGAAAAATTTGCATTTTTAATTTCCATTTCACTTGAAATTATTCATAAAAAGAAAAAATGTATCATATTTTCTCAACAAGCAAAATTTAATGACTAACATTAGTAAAAAGTAATTACTTTAAAAGAATTTTATGATACTATTGTATTCAAAGTATAATTTATAACATTAAGTGAATTCTTATAAGATTTGGTATTATTTTAAATATTTAAGTGTAAAGAAAAATATTTTAGTATATTTCTGTCTACTATAGACTTTGGGTTAAAAATAAATTAAATAATAAAATTACAATTTGAAGTATGAATACTGATTAGTAGTATGCTGATGTCTTCTAAGAATGTATAATTTAATTAAATACATTTACATTGGTATTATTTCTGTAGCTAGAATTTATAATCTAAATAATACTTGAAATCATAATCATATAGTAAAATTAAACATTATTCAAAGTAAATAAATTGCAGTTGATTTGAAACATGAGAATACTTCAATTATGAATTATGAAAATGTACCACAATTTTTCCAATTTAAAAAAAAAAATTTATCTTAAAAGAAAAAAGATTTTACTTTTAAGATAAAAATTTTTAAAGTAAAATCTTTTTACTTTTAAAATATTGGAACATTAAATTTCCATACAGTTCAGATTTTTTCTTTGATTTCAATCAAAATGAAAAGAGTATTATATTTGTTTAAAGAATTTATAAATATTTCTGAATAAATGTGAATATTTACACAAGTGTATATAAACCTGTCTTTATTTTTTTATAAAATGTTATATGCAGATAATTTCTGCTTAAAATAATGAATATTTTCCATGATTAATTGATAGTGACTGCTTTCTTGTTAGATTTATATTTTCCCCCATTATTGAAAGTGATAGTAGTTGCATTATTATCACTTTCAATGGAAATAAGTTTATTTAGAAGTTAAGTAAAAAAAGCAACTATTTATTAATAAAAGTTAAATTTGCCAAAACGTAACCATTTTTATCACATTTAAAGCAAAATTATTGAAAAACATTTTTATTTATCAATAACAGTTTATGAGAATTAAATTTATTAATAATAAACATTTATCACCTTTAAATCAGCATTATAGAAAATGTTTTCAGCATTTTCTTTTAAGATTTTGATTTTGAATTTAAAATTGTAAATTTTAAATTAAAAAACTTATCTTTTTTATTTGAATTTTTCCTTTACCTTTTTTTAATCCATTAATTTAGGAAAATTACTTAATGTCTTATTTAACAAAGGAAATGAAAAATTTTATTATTAAATATATTTTATTCTGATATATAGATTGTTGTTCTTGATCAATATTTAATAATATTGAAAATTAAATACATAATTATGTTAATTACAAAATTATCATCAAAACTTCAATTGGAATAGCTAAAAGGATGCCAAAAATATTTAACTAACATTTTCTTTCAAGGAAATAATGCATAGGAAATTTTAAAGGAGTTTAAATTTTAGGAAGTATTTTTCATGGCATATTACTACAGTATTTAAATTTTCATCAATGCTTCTTGTCTTAATTAAGAGTAAAAAAATAATTCTATACTTGTATTGATTAAACGACATATATAGTATTTATGCAATTGAGGAAAATGATTTAATTTTGAAGCTGTCTAAATTCCATGGTGAGGTGAACTTTTTATTTTGTGAATTCAAAGCAAAAATATCATTTGTTTATCCAAAATAATTTCAAGCGAACAAGATTGATAATTAATAAATTGAAATAAGATAGGACTATATTATGCAATGAAAATTTTGTTAAATATTTTAAGTGTGAACATAAGTTATCTTAATTTCAAAAATAAGCATTTAATTTTCTAATATTTTTATTCATTGAATTTTGATTAACCAATCTGACAATTTATTTATGAATTTATTTGGTAAATAAATTTAAACATGTTTCAATATAATTTTTATGCCATTTTCATGCTTGTTATAAAAATTTTTGATACATTTTTGTGTGAAAAAATAAATTTCTTATTCTGTATTAATGCATGTTTCATTTTGAGTTAGTATTTTTTTTTTTAAAGAAATTAGAATTAGTAAGTTTTAACTCATCTTGCAATATATTGCTTAGTTATGCTGTTTCTGTTTTATAAATACCTCTTACGATTATCATAAAGTAAAAATGCATTGTAAATATTGTTCTTACTGTATATATTTAGTTATTAGCCTTTTTTAAAATGTAATCCTTAAAATTATGTTATTTTTTTCTAAATTTTTATTAAATATGTCAAAAGTCGCAAATTTTCAACTGTTTCATTTGTTTTTCCGATTTTCAATCATGCAAATAAAGTAAGATATATGAGAGACATTGAATTACATTTATGTGAATTATGATATATGAATTACATTTATGTTCTGTTTCGAAAATGAAATAAATTCTAAAAATATGTAAATAAATATAGCAGAGGTAAACTATATCATACTGAGATAGGCTTTAAAAAATAGTCATGTAGGAAAAGATTGTAGGATCTGAATTTTCTTTTTATCAGTATATTGTTTGATACATTGATTTATTTCTATAGCAGTTCTTTTTTATATATAACTTTTGTTTTTTTACAGTTGGTAAACATTTCTCCAATTTAAAAAATATTCATTTTATTTGATTTCTTTATAAAAATTTCTTATTTTATGAAAAAAATTTAAAATTTGAATATTTTTATTTGCATCTAAATCATGTGTTTACTGAGTTATATTGAGTATAAAATTTTTCTACTACTGTGTTTAATAAGTTTCTATTTTCAGTTCCTTTTAATATTTATGGAAAATGTAAATATTTTTTACTTATATATTTCTTTTAGAACATAATAAATTATAGGATTTTAAAATATTTTTCATGAATCCACTGATTTTTAAACCTGATAAATTTGTGCAAGGATAATGAATCAAAATTTATTATTTTAAATTGTGTGTAGTAATTTGTCATAATATTAATGTATTATCTTTATATACAAAATTTCACTGTAATATTTTATGTTTTTATTAATGCAGCTAAACTTATTTTAATTAATCTTTATTATTATAAAAGTTAAGATTTTAAAATAAATAATTGCATTTAACTTTTTACAATGACACAAAAGTACAACTTTTTACAAAAGTATAAAAAAGATTTCTTACATTTTTCTATAAAGATAATGAATTTTTATTTTAAAAAAAAAATGCATTTTATCTTATTATTAAATTTTACATTGTGATTGTAATTTAAAATGAAAATTTCTTAATAATGAATGAAAAATAAACTAACTTTAAATTAAAAAAAAATTGCTAATAATAAAAAATGTATATTTATGCTATGTATATTTATTAAAATGTATATTACATACTTGCTATATTGACAATCATTTTTACTCTATAAAAATGACACTCTTGCTATTTCTATTGTTTTTATTTTTTCAAATTAGTTTGTTTTTTCTAAAAATTATATTATCAAGATTTTCTTTATACATTTGTATATATTGTAGTTTTACAATGCAAAGCAAGTCAAATAATTTAAGGACTAACATGAAACTAAAACCAATTATTGGATCAATGTGAAAAACTATGAAATTGAAATATGACATCATTTCTAGAAAATATTAATGACATGACACAGGATAGAAGTTTATTAAAATTGAATTAAAATTCAATTTTTAATATCAAATTTAAATTGAAATGACCTATTCTGGAATAAAATAAATGATCAAACCAAATTATGTAAAAGAAAATAATTTTGCTTTTCAGCAAAAAATTTAGAAAATTTTCTATGTTTTAACTTTGGAATAAGAATTATAATACTCCAATGATATAATTTAATTTTACTTTGTATATAATGTTTTAAAATTGTCACTTTCCAATCAAAAATACTTGGCTGTTAACTCAGACTTTCAGATATTTAAAATGAACTGGAGATACTTTGTTTCATTCATTATTAATTTTTAAATTGTATGTAGATCATTAATGCAGTATTTCTTGATTCATGTCTTATAAGGTCTATGATTTAATTGAGAAATGTTCACTGCTCCATGAGTTTCTATAGTTTTTGAAATTAAATATATTATTGAAGTTCTTGCATACAAAAAATGTTTTATTTTTAAATCATATTTTAAAAATACTTTAGCAAACAAAATTATACTTTGCATTTAGAGTGTCATACACACTATTTTTGATATTTTCTTTATCTAGAAGTCTGGCACTTTTTTTGTAAATTTTTCTATTAAATTTCATTGGAAATTGATGACGTTTTCTCCTGTTGATATTTAATTTTATTTGTTAAATCTTCCTATATCTATTTTTGTGACAATTGTAGCAATAAAGCACTATTGATTAAGATTATAAGAGATTGTATTTAAGAGAAAATATTTGCAACTTTACTCAGATTTGTAATTTTTATTAATGTTTCAAAATGACACTTTTCATTAAAATTTAAATGAATAGTTATTTTAATACTTTTTTACTACGATTTGTTACATTTTAAAATTGTTTTACACTAAATGTCCAAAATTTAACAATTATTTATACTTATTCTACCATTTTCTTACTTTACGCATTTATAATACATTTCTGATAATTGTAAATTAAAGAATTGATTTTTTTTTAATCCTTATATTTTAATTTTGCTTTACAATTTTTTTTAGCTTTTAAGTTGTTCTATCATGGAAAAATAAACTAGCTTTACAAAATTATGTTTCATAGATCTAATATCCAAATCTTGTATTTTAATTTTAACTTATATATCAAATAATAAAAGTTGAATTTTATATTTATATATTGTTGAGTGTTGTTACAGACTAGTATTGAGATGTAAGTTTTGCTGATAATTTTTTTAAACAATGCAGTTTATTCTCACCCCTCCCCATTTTGTGGTTTTCCATGCTTCTAAACTATACATTCTGTTTAAATAAATTGTGGCTGTTTTTATAGCATTGCTTAGTCATTTCAAACTTTTTTCATAAATACTTTACATATGTATATAAACACCCATGTATAGCAATTTTCAACAAATTTGTTATACTGTTACTAGCAGGCGTTGAAATTTTGTTGGCCCAAGAAAATTTACGATGTTAATTTTCTCGTAAAATTTAATTTTCGTAATCTTAATGAAAAATAATCAGAAAAAGCTCATAATTTTTTATGCATGCTCAATGATAAATCTCACATAATATTAGAAGTGTGAACCTTCTAAATTTTTTTTACAGTTTATTTATTTATTTTTTATTGTTTTATTTATTTATTTTTTTTTAGATTTCTTTAAACCTTTTATTAAATGAGTTGTTTAATAAGAATGAATAAAATGTCAGAATATATATATATATATATATATATATATATATATATATATTAAAAAAGTTATTTATTGTTTTCACTGTTTTCTGGTAACTGCTTTTTTTTAAATTCATAATTGTTGATAATAAGTGGGATCATAATTGTATCAAGTGTGTTTTACTAAAATGCTCTCATCAAATGATTGTATGACTTCAAGATTCTACTAATTCCTAAAAGTGGAAATGGATTAGGTGTACTTAGCTATCAACTTGTTGAGTGAGTTTGGCTGTGAACTGTATGATTTGGTTTGATATGTAAGGTCTTCATTCCATGGGATTAACATTGATTTATAGTACTGTCAAACTACTCTGAAAACACAAGCTTTCTACTTTCTTCATTGATTTGTTTACAGTCACATAGATTGCACATATAACTTTAAAAAAAAATTTGATTGAGACATAAATGGAGGCGATTTTTTTTTTTTTTTTTAAATCCATATCTGCTTTTAATTCAGCTTGATTCTATACTATTGAGCAATTGATTTATATTGATAAAGATTAAGAACTAAAATAAAATAACGTAAAAATAATTTAAAATAAATGAATTTTTATATAGTATAAAATAAGCTGTGAATATTGGAAATGTAATGCATCTGCATCTATACTGTTTCAATTCTTGAACTTCAATTGCTGCAAGCAAAGTTTCAGTTGTTATAAGCAAAAATATTGCCTAATAAAAGATTTTTAATAAATTTTATTTAAAATGAATGTTTATAAAAGGAGTTAGAACTAATGCTTGATTGTAATTTGGAAACTTCACCTAAAAGTAAAATTTTCATAATAGAAAATCAAAGATTTTAGAATTATCATTTTACATATAAAAGGTGCACATTTTTTGTGCACTTTTATAAAATTGTAATCTTTTAAGTCTTTCAATCACTTATCCAATTTTACGTAAACAATTTAATGATGATTAATTGAAAAACAGTTTAAATATTTAAATTCTGATTAATAATAAATTGTATTATTAAATATATAGCATTATCTCACAACTCTATCTAATGCAAATTAACATATATATTGTTAATTTATAAGGACTGAGAAAAGATGTAGCCATGGATTGGAATTTCTTAAGAACAATCCTTTTTAAGGCAGCTGAATCGGCTACTATTACTCACTTAAAGAATTAAATAGAAATAGTCAGTAGTTTTTCTAAAGATTTTATAAAAAAATTCTTTTGGCTTAAGTTAATTCAAGAATTATTTTTACAGTACCTAATTTTCCTTCAATTGTAACTCTGCATTATCCATTCTTAATAAATTCATAATAAATTTTTTTTAATTATTTACTTTAAATGTAATAAACTTATGTAAATGAACTTCCAAATTATTTACTAATGTATTATTTTTGGTGCCTAATAATTTATTGGCTGAAATGAATGACTACAGTTGCTTTCAAAGGTGTTTGCACATTTTTGAAATTTACAGAAATTGCCTTGTGGAGAATTAATACTATGTCATTATGTTAATTTATGAGTGTGGATACTATGTCGAATAATTTTTTGTCAAAGCAAAAAAAAATTTCTTACAGAACATAAAGTAATTTTATTATAAAATGAAAGTTCGAGATGTAGAAGTCAATGAAAAAAGTTGTTATAAAAGTGATCATACACCAAAATATTGTTAACAAATTTATATATTAAATAGAAGCTTGGTGGCGTAGTGGTATCGTTTGTCACTCTAAGACACAGGTCCAAGCTTCTATTCTTGGACTGTGCAAAGTCAACTCAGCCCTTCATCCCATCAGTGGGTCAATAAAACTGAGTACCAAGCATGAACTAAACAGTTTGCACTAGGCTGATCTTCTTATCAGAACATTATTGTTAGTCTCTGTAACACAGTTTAAATGTCTGGGCAGATGTCCTGTTACCAATACTCTCAATTAAGCTAATTGCCAAAGGATTGTAACTTTAAGTAGAGATATAATTATTAAATTTTTAATGCAGCAAAAAAAACGCTAGCTATTTGTTTTTGTATAAATATTTCGTTTTATTAATAGAAACTAATAATATATCATAAATTTGACTTAAATAAAAATAGAAAATTCCATAAAATAATAATTTCCATAAAATAATTACATATAAATTAAATATAAAATTTGAAAACAGATTTGAAAAATATTTTAGTTTAATAATTCATTGTCATTACTAACAAAAATAAGTAAACTATAATACCAAAGACATTAAGCACTTAACCAAAACTGTCAGGCACCGAAAGGCACAGCTTGTCCTTTTTGGACCTTGCGCCACAAATCACAACCAGGCACCGGAACATGTCACTAACAGTTTTGATTCTCTTGAACCTGCTGCTTTTAAACATCTAGGGTGCGTATTTAATTAATAACTGTTAAATACACACAACAAGTTATATATTCGCGATTTGAATAAAGCAATGCCAGATTGGCAAAATAATATAGTTCTAAGTGTACAATATAAAAATGGTATAGCAGAAGAATGAATTTAAAGAAAATAATGCACAAGTACTTTAAATGAATGATAAATATGGTGATAAGAAAAATTGTATAGAACAGCTTTAAATTAAGAACTTAAAAGTACTGGATACATAAATTTAGTTTGTACTGGGGTAACACACGTATGGTTCACAGAAAAAAGCCCTCGGTCAAGAAAACAGGTATGAGCTCTTTAGGCCTTAAACCCCCGAAGGGCTGATGTGCTACAGAGTTTAGTTTATATATTAAATAATAAACAGTAATCGTATTTATTTATATATTTCTTTTGTATTGGTAGTATTTAATAAATCGTTTATTATTAATATTTGTTCATTTACTTCGTGTAATCTACTTTTTTAAAATAACATGTAGGAAAGAAATAACTTATTTCAAAGATTTAATATGTTTCATTGCAATAGCTCTATGTCGATTTAAAATATTCCTAAATTTGAAAATGTCTCAAATTTAGCAGTGATAAAGCCTAAACAAAAGATTTATTTAGCTTTGGTTTTTGGAATGATATTATATTAGGCCGATAAGATATTTCCGCATTTTTATTTCCAATGTACACATAATTGCTGGGAGAAGGAAAATTGAGGTATTTAATTCATAAGTAAAGTATGGTAGAATTGTCTGCGTTTGGTGTTATATGCCTTCACCAATATTAGGTAATTTAATATTTATTGATAATATAATGAATCGTATTTATTTATATATTTAAAGAACAATTTAAAAACATCAACTCAAAATTTAAGCATTAGAAGTAACTTTGTTTTCTATCAATTTAGTGAACCTAACATACAGATCATAATCTTTATCTCTTTACTCTCATTATGTTTTAAAAATATCACTTCAGTCGCAGATTTTAAATCCAATAGAATTTGGAGAGAACTAAATCTCAGAGTTCGAAACTGTGAAAAAGTAAAAAATGTACTTAAAATATATGTTAAATGATGGGGAAAATTTTGATATTAAATGATGAAATATTGTGTTTCACACTTTTTTTAGATGTTTGATCTTATATATATATTAAGCTTTTCTTATCCATATCCCTCACTCTTTATTTTGTCCTACTATTTACTGTCATTCTTCATTAATGAAATGTTATAGTTTTTTTCAAATAAGTGTACATAATATGCAAGCAGCAGTGTGTTAAAAATTTTAAAATTCAGTATGTCAACATCTTAAATACTCTCCTGCTTTGTCGAATTTGAAAACACTAATTTATTTATAACTTGTTGCATTTGAATAAATTAATTTTGAGAACTATATGCACTTTGAAAGTGACGTATCTGAAACACATCAATTTCAGGTGTTTCTTTAGAGTTAATTAAAATTTTATCATACAATTTATATTTTGTATGAATTGTAATAGAAAATAAATTGCTGAGTTCAGTGGAAATGGACAATGAGTCATCAGTTTTAAATTTTTTTTATCATCATATAATCCACAATTAACACAGACACATTTTAGATGGCGTTATTCTGCTACAATTTTTTCTTTGCAAATATTTTTGCCAGACAAAATTGTATATCAAGAACTATCGACTTCTACAACTCATCAAAGAAACATTTCCAGTATAGGCACATTTACCGAAAAAATTGTCGCCCAACCTGTCTAGTGGTTAGCGTACTTGACTACAGATGGGTGGGGCCTGGGTTCGAATCATGGCTCGAGCATGGATGTACTTTCTCTCTTTCTTGTCTTTGTCCTTTCTTTGTGTGTGAATGGTTGCCTACCCTATAAACGGGTACCTATGGCATGTGTGTACTGAGGAAGTCGGACTCCACACCAAATATGTTTCAGTTGGTAAAAGTAGAGCAGCGCACCCCATATAGCCAGCCTGGCTGGCACACGACAACAGCAACCGAAAAAAGTAATATTTATTTGGAGCCACTCTCTTTTGCCTCTAAACTATCCTCATGACTTTTTCGAACTTCTAGTCTTCATATAAAAACATAGAAACAGTCTGTTTTTTAGATTAATAAAGGAAAAAAAAAAAAATTATGCCGTATATTATTTTGAATACATTTTTCATTTCGGATTTGTTGACATCATTACATAAAATCAGCTTGCGATAAATTATGGGGGATCTACTGAGAATATTTCTTTTAAATTTTAAATGATTATGTAAAATCAAATGCTGGCATATCCTTTAAATAATTAAAAAAAATTCTATTTTGTTGAAACAATTTTATCAGAGGATCAATGTGTTCCAAAAATTCTCTTTTCCTAAATTATTTTGGTAAATTAAGTATTCATTATTTTAGTCACATGTAAGGATTTTTTTGAAAATATAAAGTAATTACATTTTTTATAATCATATTGATCATTTTTAAATGATAGTAAATTTTGAAGTTATAAAAACTGGAAATATTAATACAGGATCTTAATGAAAACAAAATTATCTTAATTGCTTAATATTAAAATTTTAATGAATTTATATAGAAGACTAAGTAAAGGCGCACCAAAAATCAATGCAAACAAATAAATTTAATTTGAAGGAGTTCAAGAAATGCAACTGCAACATGTTTGATTTCTCAAGCATCACATTCGAATATGAAATATATTAACGGGAATTACAATCAGTCACTTCATTGTTTAACAATTTCTTAAGTAATATGAACAACTGAATAAGTGTATGATTTTTAATTTATTGTATTCTGTAAAAAGATCTAATTCTGTATTGTATTTTGTAAAATGGAATTCAAGAGAACTAAATACCCCTTACAAGAAAGAATGAAAAAGAAATGTAATTTCATCTTCCATTACTGAAATTAATTTTTTAAAATTGAACTTGTGTGGATATCCGATTTTTCCTTTCGGTTGTTTCATATTTAATTGTACAAATTTTAAATCTGCTTTACGGGATTATCTTCTAATTAAATTAGATTCTCTTGATATTATCACAAGTTTAGTGTGAAGAACCAAAATGTGATCATAAATACTGATATTGAGCTCACCCGAATAACATGGAAAGCAATTGATTTAGTGGGGGAGAGAACGGCTTACAGTTTTGCACTGAAAATGTAAAATATCATTTCTATGACTCATGGGAAATGTTACTGGCTTGAATGACTTTCACAAAAACCAGACTATGATGACCAACTGTTTGGCTTGTCGCGTATTCTCGAACTATCGATAGTTCAAAGTGTTAAGCGTTCTCATATCATTAATGAATGATACAAGACTTTGGAAGGTTGTGTCTCTATAAAATAAGTTTGCAGGAAACATATCAACGAATTGTATGAGTAGAGATACTTCTACATCTCTAATTATATTTCTTTTCAGGAAAGATTGCTTTTCACAATTCCATTTTGATTGCTGATTATTATTTGTAGTTAAAAAATTCGGTATTTACGTATTAACACAACCAGGCCAAAATTCACATAAATTGCCAAATTTGGCGACCCTACTTCGGCAACCCTACTTGATTTTCGTAAAGAAATTATTTTGCTTACTGGTTAGATCGAATGCCGTGAAATACTTTAACTATGGGTATTTGGAATCTGCCTGCGAATGTAAAAGATGCTGTTGAATTGTTACAGGGATATGGAATTTTACCGAACGAACGTACTTGTGAAAATTCCCTTAAAATGAAACTGTATTTTGGCAAGCAAATCTTCTGGAAATGTAACGTCGAAGAGTACAATCAACACTTGGGTGTGAGAACTGGAAATTGGTTTGAAGGTAGCCGAATTTCATTTGTGACAGTGGTGTGCTTCATTTATTGTTGGTGTAAAGAGTTAACCTCAATTAAATTTTGTGCAGAAGAGATGGGAATTGCCGACAAAACTGTTATAGATTGGAACAATTACATGCGGGAGATATGTGCCCTTGAAATGGATGAAAAAGAAAGAAAGAAAATAGGCAACGAAGGACTTATTGTGGAAATAGATGAAAGTTTATTTGTAAAAAGAAAAAATAACACTGGGGTGTACTACCACAGCAATGGGTTTTCGGCGTAATTTGCCGAGAAACGAAAGAGACTCTTTTGGTTACCCTCATGGAAAAAATTTGCGAAAATATCAAGGAAGGAAGTATTAATACGATAAATAATTATTTATTCGGATTGCTGGAAAGGATACAAAACAAGTGAGTTGGAAAATGCTGGGTTTCTGCATGGAATTGTTAATCACAAATATAACTTTGTGAATCCCGACACGGACGTTCACACACAACATGTAGAGCGCATGTGGGGCTCAGCCAAATGGCGCAACAAAAAACAAAGAGGTACATCCCGTCCTCATCTTGACTCATACCTTATCGAATTTATATGGCGTCAAGCTCAAGCTGTTAATGGCGAAGACTGTTTTCAATCAGTGCTAAAAGCAATAGCCAAAAGATTTCCGCCGAAAAAATAATTCTGCAACTCGTTCAAAAATGCAACTTGTTCGGAAGGGTTTAATTGGTATTTTATATTTTAAAACAAAATAATATAAAAAACTGTATTAAAAATTATCTGTAATTAATAAATGTACATTTTCTTACTATTCATGCTTTCTTACTCAAACTTACAAATCGCGCCAACCTGGTTGCGATAATACGTAAGTACCAAAAATTCTATACGAAAGCTCATAAATATGTGATTTTGTATAACAGTTTTTCTTGTATCTTAGCACTATTACAAGAGTAACAGATATGTACATATCTATAGAATCTTTAACAATAATACAATCAATTTGATCAGCAATCGTGGATCCAATGTCGAGTTGCATTTCCATTCATTTTGCTTGGGTTCCAGATCATTCTGGAATAGACGGCAATAAACGAGCTGATTGTATAGATAAATTTGGTCTCAATATCCAGTATATTAAAAGATTAATTTCTCCGGAAGATCTCACATGTTACGGATTTATTATATGAATTGTTACCTACAAGAATGGTTTAATTGCTGTTATCATCTACCATCCCCAAAAACAGGCATTATCTAATTCCAAGATCTCGTATGGAAGATATCTGGATTTCTAGAGCAAGAACATATATATTCTTTATCATATATGTTCTTGCTCTAGAAATCCAGGAAATGACTATAGTACATCCATATATGTACTATAGTCATTTCCTCTAATGAATTTTAGCCCGATTCAATTTATCCAAAACAGACAAGTGTATATGTGAAAATGCTGAAACTATTAATCACATATTATTTGAATGTACTGTGTATATAAGAATATAAGGGGAAAATTCGACAAAAATTGAGTATTGAAGCGTTGTTTTTCTCCTGGCTGTTTGTCTACTGCCCGTATGTCCTTCCAAATTATCGTTGTTTTCACGAAACGCTCCAAAAATTTTTAATGTGATGGAACTTCTATCATTATATAGCTCGTATTCGAATTCTTCAATGTAGCAGTATTCGATGTATTTCCTAGCATTTCACCTGCAAAAATCTAACTGTATATCCTGTACCCTCCTTTCTGCATCAACTTCATCATTTAGGTATATCAATGCATTTGATGATATATCTATGTTGCGCTTTGATTTAGATCAGGGGTGGCCAAGACGTCGACCACGAAGAAATTTTAGGTAGTCGACGCGACCATCCCGATATTGACCTCGGATATTAACAATTTAATTTATGACTTATGACATAGAATCAATGAATTATTTAAAATGAAAATTTACTACAGTCTAAGCTTTAAAACCCAAAACAAACTGTGCAAAGATTTACGATTTAAAACCTAAAACGGACATGATGAGCTCAATTAAAACATTCAAAGAAACTACAGAAAGGTATGCATCTCAATTAAGAAAACATGAATTGTGAGAAACTTCAAAAACATGGAGGAAGAGTGCATCCATAATCCAAACCGAGACTTCGAAGATTTCGCTCAATATTTACTTGTTTTGTTTGAAGAATTTGAAAGAAGATTCGCTGACTTAATTAGGTTGAAAGAAATACTCAATTTTATGATATTTCCATTTAATGAAAATGTCAACATTGATGGAGTATCTGAAAAAATGGAACATTTAATCGATATCACATCAGTCACGGTCGAGGAAGAAATTATTAAATTAAAAAGCGATATATTTCTTAAATCCAGAGCATGTTTAGTGATACTGATTTTTGAAAATTAATTTATAAGGAAACGTATCCAAATATTTACAAATTAATTTTGTATTTGCAATCATACTTTGGATAGAGACTCATACTTGAATCTTTGCGAATCTGCTTTTTCAACCATGAACAAAAAACAAACATTGGTCGCATTTAACAGATGAACATTTAATTTTGTGTTTATGCGTTGCAATAAGCTCATACCAGCCACAATATGATTAACTTGTCGCAAATATACAGTGCCAAATTTCAACTAAACGAAGTGAATAGGATGGTCAGTTTTTGATGTATAAATACTTTGATTATTTTCGTCAGTAAACTTTTATTTTGTTAATATTAATATTAATTTTTTTTTAGAAAAATTACATAATTTACCATTTTTTCTTGTTACCGAAAATTAATATGTACATTAATTTAGTTCTGCCACTGGTATAGACCGCCTTCAATTTTTTAAATGTGGAGTGGACCCCGGATCCCAAAAGTTTGGCCACCCCTGATTTAGATCAACGACTTCTCCTGCCATGTTTTCCCCTTTAACAAGTAAAGACTTCTATGAGAATTTTTTGTTACCAAGATTCATGTTAGAACTATCAAGATGACTGTATCAATTCCTCAAAAATTATTAGTTGATAGTATTTTTCTTTGACTAGTAACTTACAATGTCAGTTCATGACTGGTGGTATAGCAATGCAGAGTACATTTTAAAATAAGAGATTTAAAAAAAAATGTTTTAAAGACGGCGGTAAAAATTGAAAGAGAAGGGCTGAATTAGAAATAAGTGCGCCAGCTTTGAAGTTGACCACATTACGATGCCATGATTGAAAACTTAGAAGCGGCTGGCAGTTAGCCACCTCGAATTGGCAAAAATAGAGTCTCGAAAACGCAACTGGTAAACAAACAAACAGTATCTGTCTGCGGTAATTTTAATATAACAATCAATTATTATTGGTTGATAAGTATCATTAAAAAAGAACTAAAGTCAAGAATAAAGCTTAAGATAAGCTTGAGAAAATATATTAAAATATATTCTAGGAAATTTAGTTTACCTTAAGTAGTTAAATTAAAATTTATATTTCTTGTTTATTTTTTTGATTCCATAATACATGTTTTTACGTGAGTTTTCGCACATATTAAGTTTTATTTACAAGCTGATTTAAAGTAGAAATGTAATCATAAAATTCATGAATATTTAATTGCAATTTGATATCTGAGATATACTGAAATTGATTATATAACAGTTGGATTATATAATCATTATCTTATTATTAAAATCTTATAAAGTTAAACATTGATAACTTTGTTTAAAATTTTGCATAGTTAGTGTAATATCTCCTAGCTTATTACTGAGAAAATTTTTTTAATAATATCCAATAGTTTCATTACAAATAATTAGCATAGGTAGAAATGTATATTACGGTTATATCCTCACTAATTGGCGAAAGTTTTTTTGGGCTTCATTTTTAAGTATCCCATTATATTTACAATATACTAAATATTAATACACCAAAAAGAATATCAATTAAAATTGCAAAAATGGAATGTGCATAAAATATTCAAATTATTACAATGTACCAAAATGACAGGGAAAAAAATCGAATTACAAGGACCCCTAAACTGCTGTGGAGGAATATTCTTTAGTTTTAATGTTTTTATGATTTCTTTCGTTACATATAACCCTGCCTTTTACCTACACTGGCAGTTGTGTTTCATCCACTGTAAAAAAAAAAAAAAAAAAAAAAAAAAAAAAATTGTTATATTTAAAGGATAGTATGAATTTCAAGAAAGTCTGCATAAAATATAGTGTAACTCTGTTTTTGGAGACGATAGCTGTTCATAAAAGTAATGAAAATGCAATAAAAAATAAATGCATGCTAAAATAGTGTAAATTCAATATAAGAAAACATTATGTGTAGATATAGATAAAAACCAAATTCCAGAAAAACCTTGAAATGTAGTGAATTAAAAAACATTATTTTGTATATTAGTTTTAAATAGCCTTAGTCATTCAAGACTCAAATTTCATAAATATGTTCTAATTCCCATTTTTTTAAAACTTTTTTTACTAAACATTTCTATAGCATTGTTCAACTGTTTTCTATATATAACTAAATTTTCTAAAAAGTTATTTTAATGTTATTTTGAATTTTTTGCTGTGTTTCAAAATACCAAAAATCCATTGTATACATAAATCAGTTTAAATGTATTTAATGTAGTCTTTCTTCACAGATGATTTTTTATCATTCTTTTCCTGTCAAACATCATTTTTTTAATTATTACTTTTTCAGAAAAACTGATTAATATGTATGAAATTATTCATTGATTTTTTTTTAATTATTATTATTTTTTTTTATAGTTTAAAATGAACAGGCTTCACATTCATAAACTACAAGCCATTAATATAATTTTTAGAAGTTTATCTACAACACCTATCTCTGTTCCAACATCTTATGCTGTTTTGAATAAAACTCTAAAAATGGTAAATTTCTAAATTTCTCTGAAAATTCAAAATATTTTATTTATTTTTATAATATTTCTTTGGTATGTTATAAAAAATGTTGTGGTTAAAATCCTTGGTACAATTTAATTATTCCCTCATATGATAATTATCGTAATGGGAAAAATTGTAATTACTGTCATCAGTATTGTTTAAAAAGTTTTGCATTTTTAGAAATTATTAAAAAATAGTACAAATATTTTATTTATATTTTATAAATAATTATTGACAAAACTTATTTAAATGCTAAAGTATATTTTTGACGGAAAATGTTCAACAATTGCTTTGATGATTGATTGCTGGGGTTTAATGGAATTGTACCAAGTTTTTTTTTGGCTTTTATTTAGGTTTAGAGAGGACTTTTTATCTTAAACTTATGTAATAAAATGTAAGCAAATTGTGTCATATACCAATAGTTGTGGTCAACTTTTCTTTATTTATAAAATGTGTAAGTTAGTCAATTTGTTCCTCGAATATCATTTCTATAATAATAATTTTTACTGAACAGTAATTTCAAATTACTCAGAAATGACTATAAAATTATTACTTAATATTAATTTTATCATACTATTTAGGATGATAAAAAGAATTTTTTTGTTCTTACTTTTCTAAAAATTAAAAACTATTAGCAGAATGGGCAGTAGCTTCCTTTTTAATTCATAGATTTGATTCTTATCTCAGGCACGGCTGTCTGTTGTGCCTTTTGTTGAAAATTTAATTTAACAGAAAAGTTGGTACTTTTCTGTTAAATAGATTTCTATGTCACTTGGATTGCTTTTTTATTTGGGTTATTTCATCAACAGTAGCCAATGAAAATTTTTTTGTTTTGTTTTTATAAATGCCATTCATGCAACCATTACTTATCTCATAATTTCATTATTTTAAAAAGTTATTTAATTTTTTTTTATTGTGATGCATTTTAAAATTTAGGATTTACCAGGAAATGAGGTGACTAATTTTATTTACACAAAAAAGAAGGATTATTCATTAAAAAACTACTGATATTCATCACATTAAACATCATATTATGCAATCAAAAGCAATTTTAATCCAAAATGGTTTTTTATTCATGCTAAGAAGTTAAAAGCTTGTTCTCACAAACTTTATTTGCAGTACCACATATTTTATTCATCACTGTTATATAATTTATATTTATTTATTGTGCCAGGAATTAAATATGTTTTGAGTTTTATGAGCTACATTTTGAAATTTACACTGTATGTTTAGTATCATTCTTTATAAACTATGCATATTTTTATTTATTTAAATAGAGTTTCTTTCTTATTTTTCTTAAATAACATTTTAATAATAAAATGTATATTTATGTAACTATTAGTATTTATTTGATTTTTTTGTTGTTAAAATTTAGGAAAAATTTAAACTGCTGATATAGCAGTAATTTTGCCAAAAATTAGTGGTATACCTTTGTTGAAAAGTAACTTTAAATCAAATATCTACTAAAAATTATATACAAAAAATAATCATTGAAGAAGAAGATATTACAAGTAGTTATCTATACAGAATAATTTTGATTTAAATGATAATGCTGTGTGAAGCTTTAAAAATTAAATAATACAAAGAGTGTAGAAAATTTCAAATTAGTAGAAAAGGAAATAATTATTCACACACACATACAAATGATTTAATTTTCATTTTATGTTTTAAAATATCCATACTTTTTTTGACATGTATATTTTTTATTTAAAATATAGTAATTTAAATTTCTAATCATTGTACCAACCTCAATATTATCAGTAAGTGATAAATCAACTTTACTGATAATATTGATGTGATCATTTAAAGAGTTATATGTTAAAATTAATATTTTTGTTACATTATATTTTTGTTAATTCCACAAATTTTAAAGTTCTAGGGAATTATAATTTAATTTTAAAAGATTTTCTTTCATTGTGAGTTTTTATCATGTTTATATTTTTTAAACAAGAAATGGTAACAGTCTAAATTGATTAATATATATATTTATTTGTGAATTGATTAATATATATATTTGTGTATTTGAATAGGAAGAAACTTTTCTTTTTAGAAAATACACAAAAAACGAGTAACTTCACACAAATCATGATCATTAAGAAAATTTTTGTCACATTAAAATAATTTATATTTTGTTAATTGTAAAAGAAATTACTATACAGCTGTTTCTTAAATAAATATAATTGCCAATATTCTTTTATACTTTCCAATAAGCTTTGAGATTATTTTCATTTGAACACTTTTTATTTCAATTAGAATAATTAATTATTCAATCATAATTTTACTGTAATAATTATTTTATAATTGAGTCATAGTAGATAATGCTATTGTTAACAGGATAAATAAATTGACTTTCAAACACTTATATGGGTAAGTGATAAATAATTTTCTCTTTGTTACCTTGACTTCTTAAATTTATTGCTTTATTTCTTATAAATAAAAAAAATTATAATTGGAAAAAATCTGGTATCTTTACACAATAGTTATTTTTTTTTAATATTTAAATTTTGCATAATGAATTTAAATCTATTAATTAAAATTTTTCAGCTATAATTTTAAAAGCAGATGATGAATTCTCCTTTTATAAACATAAATACCACTTTAAATATTAAAATATAATAAAAATATTAGCTGATTATTTTATATTTTTCCAGTTTATTTTTAGTATTATATTAATTAATAAATGTGACAGAAGAGGAGTGTGTGATATCTTGGTGCCTAATTTATGGCTTTTAGTTATTCTAAAAATATTTTATATAAATGTCAGATTTCCTGTTATTGGTAACATGTTAATTTTATACTATGTTTCATACCTTAAATAATATATGTGTGTGCTTATTTTTCTTCTTTTTTGATTTAATAATTTATGATTAGCCTGAGAGGATGCTATCATCACAGGCAAATTATTTTCCTGAAGATAATTTTGTAAAAAGAATGAAAAGGAGACTTTTTGACTCAATGAGTGAAACATCAGTATGTATATAATTTTGAGATATTTAATCTTACAGTTAAAAAATTTGCAAAATTAAATATCCATGCATGTAAGAATATTTAATGTGGTTTTTATAGCATTTTTAACCTTAGTTGTCTAATTTTTTATATTTTCTCTAAATTTTTATAATGCTAAGCTTATTTTTGACTACTCCGTATTAAATTTTTTGTATTACAATTTTTATTTTATTTTATTTATTTTTTGAAGATTTATTTAAAATTGCGAATTGAATAAAAAGGGGAATGTGATTTAGATCTATATTATTTGTAATGGCATATTTAATATAAAATTTTTAAAATTTAGGCTGCATTTTTATTTTTTGTAGTTTTAAATTTTTTTTAATTCTTTATTTAGTTTTAGAACAATTTTGCATTACTAGATTTGCTTGAACAAACAAATACACTCACGCTTTAAAATATATATATATATATATATATATATATTTTTTTTTTATCAAAAATTCTAAAAAATTAGTTTCCTAAAATGGTTTTGTTCAAAACTTCATTTTATCATGTTAATTTCTTATATTTTTAGAAAATTAACATTGGAGCTAATTTAGCATATATATTTAATATATATATATATATATATATTTTTTTTTTATCAAAAATTCTAAAAAATTAGTTTCCTAAAATGGTTTTGTTCAAAACTTCATTTTATCATTTTAATTTCTTATATTTTTAGAAAATTAACATTGGAGCTAATTTAGCATATGAGAATTGTGTTGATAGTATTAACTGGCCAGAGTTTCTTAAATGTAAGTATTGTCTGATTTGTTGTATTTACATTTTATGCATTTTTTAGGTTGATAAGTTTTATGTTTTATGTCATTTCTTTGAAAAATTATTTTTCTGTGAGTGCAAATTTTAAATTACAAAACGATATAAATTCTGGCTTTCTATAAATTATTGAAATAGTAGTTAACATTTAAGCTTAATTTATTTTAATCAAAATTTAGTGTAGTTTCTAATTGAATGTAGTTTCTGCAATTTTTTCTTTCAATCTTAAATGCACTTTGTTTTCAGACTTTCAACTTCCTGACACATTAAATTCATGGTTTTTGGCAGTTCAATTACATGTTTGGTGAGTAGTACTAAATTTTATTTGAGAATATTTTTTATTTATATTTTTTGATTAATGTATTTCAACATCCAAATTATTACTTCTTAGGATACTTGTTGTTAGTACCATTGGAGAAAAAAACGGTCGAGTATTTAGAAATAGAGTTATAGAAGAGATGTGGAATGATGTAGAGCATAGATTAGATAATTTGGCAGAAATGAGAGGATCAACTAAGAAAAAGTTCCTTAGAGATATGTTGGATCAATTTCAAGCAGCTCTTATATCATATGATGAGGTAAAAGTATTAGGGTATCTTAATCAATAAAGAAAAATTGTAATTTTTCTTAATTTGTAAAATTTCTAAAATTGTAATTTAAAATTTGCACTCACAGAAAAATAATTTTTCAAAGAAATGACATAAAACATAAAAGTAAAACATGCACATTCAATGCATTTTGCTTTCAAAATGGATTTTTAATGAGATAGAGGACCATATTTTCAAATAAGAAATTGGAAAACGTGTTAACTCTGAAAAATCTTTTACAACGTGCAGAAAATAGAAACTCAACACTCATCAACTGCCAGTAGCATTGTTAGAGATCCTAAACAAAATGTAGTAAATAACATTCAGAAAAAACTCATAAGAATGCAATACTATTAACAAAATTATGTACTTTATTCTTTAAAATAATCTAAAATACTGATAATTTTAAAGCTATACTTTTAAATTTGAGGCAAAAATAACTAGTTAAAAATACCTAAACTGGAATTATATTCAGAAATATATTAGTAGAATAGTTGAATTTATGGTAATTTAGAATTAATTAAAAAATATTATTTATCCAACATATTAAATTAATTAAAACATATTAATATAATTTTTTAAAAAAAATATGCAGTTATAAGCAATGGAAAGATGTTAATATACATTACATACACAATAAAGGTACTTATTAACAATTATAATCTGACATATTAATTATACTTACTACATTTTCCTTGCCTTTGATGAAGCAAATTGATCAAATTTTTCATCAGTGTTGATTTTTTCAAAAATTCTTGTTTTATTCTTAAAAGAGCTGAGTCACTTAAGTACTCTTATCCTATAGTTGATCTTAAATATGTCAGAATTTTAATTTACTGAACGAACTTTCACAACTAACGATTGATATTGAAATAGGATAATTTGAAAAGCGGTTCTCATATTTGGGAAAAAATTTCACTACACATAGGTAGTGAAATGTGATATGTATGTATAAAATAAAAATAGCTTCAATAGAGTTAAAGATTCAATTTTTTAAAACAAAGTATAGTCTGCTTTATATTTTAATAAAATCAAAAATATTCTCAATCAAACAGTGTTGAGTTTTTTAATTTAATTTTTATTCAAACTAACACTTTTAATGTTTTTTTGTTTTTTCAAAAGTGATACACTGAATATTATTTTTTTAAGTTTTTCATTGATTTAAATATCAACCAGGAATTGCAGACTAAACTGTTGGTCCCAGTCTAATTAGACCTCTTGCAAAAAATGAACATAGGGAATCCAATCAGAATTTACAGATAAGAAATTTTAAGATTCATATCTCGTGATTTTACTTTGAGAAGTTTTTCAATTAATTTTTTATCAGTGAAAAATTTCTATTTATTTTTAATAGATTTATAATCACACCATTTCTTATGATTTTGAAACACAAATCTTTATTAATTATGAAATAATGAAGAAGAAATTATTTTTATTAAAATTAGAACAGCATTTATTTTTTATTCTGAATTACTTACACATTGTTTTCCCAATGGTATACATTTCTTTTTTCAGTCAATAAATTAATTACATTCAAAGATATTTTTAGTTTTTTATAATGCAGAGTAATAATTTATTAATTTACTAACATAATAATTAATACAGGATTTCATTATATTCTTCTAGAATGATTTCTTTAAAGTTAAAATATTATATAAATTGACATAACTTGTTAAAATGCAATTTTTAAAGAACATTTTATGAGTATTCAAACATTAAAAAGAAAAAAAAAAAAAAAAAAAAACATTGAAAAGATAAAAACCTTTTAATGCTCGAAAAGAATTTTTCAATATAAAGTGCTAATATGTAGGCAATAAAATTGAAAGATAAATTATTTTCAAAAAAGTTTAATTTTAAGACTTAATTTTAAATGAATAGTTTGAGTAATTATTGCAGTTTGATTTTAAGTTTCAAAACTATGCATTTGTTTTACACTGGCTCAAAATTAGTGTTAAATTAGTAAATTTAAAGAATACGTAGTAAACCAAAAATATAATTTATAAGTTTAACTTACAAAATATAATAAAATAAAGAATAAATTTTGTCAAAAGTTAATATTTTGAGAAGTTAAAATTTTGCAATGAAGTCTGTTATTTTTAACTAAACAATGTTATTTGCTTAAAAACAAAAATTTGTTAGAATATTTTAGCATCTATATTTGGAAAGAAATAACCACATAAATGGTAACCAAGAAAAGGAAACTAAATTTATGTAATTACCTAGAATTTGGAGGTAATTATTTTTAGATTCATCACACTCACAGTTGATAGATTCCCACACTTGTGACTACTTTGATTCCAGGAAAACAATTCTGTAATTAGAAGCATTTGAGAAATCTCCTTCTTTCTTTCCTTGTTAGCCAGTTTTCTTCTGGTTTTATTTGTTTTTTATAAAGTGCATCAATTATGAAAAATGTATTTAACCAGTAATTTTCTTATGAGTATCACATGACTTTAGACTACGAAGCTTGAGTAGCAACAAAGTTTGAAATAAAAATACAGAACTTTTCTTTATTCTGAGTAGATGCCCAATAATTTCATAGAGAATCTTAGTCTTTGTAATAACTATTATTTCTATTTTACTGCTTAATATTAAAAAGTGAATCTGATTTTTCTTGTGTTATCAACATATTTAAATGATTTTTAGGAAATGAAATGGACATAAAAATGATATTTTTAAGCAATTGATCAGTTTTGACATTTTTCCTTTCCTTATCTTTGTTGGGTTTCTTCTTTTCTTGGTAAGGAAGGGACTTAAGTATAAGTGACTTAATCAGCCAGAATATGAATTTGAAATTATTAGAATTTTTTTGCAACATTTTTTTTTTAAAAGTTTTCTAAAATTTTGGTTCACTATTTAAATTTGCTGAATTATATATGTTAATAACTTTTCTTTTACCCTTATATTAATTTTTTTCTAAGATTTTATTGAATATGTACTATATGGTAATTTAGGAACTAATAATCTTGATATCCCTTTCAAAAGATATAACTTATTTATTTGACAAATTAAGGTACTAAAATTCTACTCTTATTTTTACGCTGTCGAATAGAAATTGCACTGAGAAAAGCAAAACATAATTTATATATTTATAATAATAATAATAATATAATTAGAAAAGCTTAGAAATGAATGAATGAAATTTTTTACATTCATTCATTTTCTTCAAAGCAAAATTTTTTGTTGTTTGTTAGCATTTCATATTGATTGTTAAAGATGTAAATTTTAAGAGCCTCTAAAGAAAAAATTTTATGTATATTTTAATTATATTCTGACAAATTTTTATTAAAGATGTTTCAGTTTTATAAAATTTTCATTTTTGAAAGTGATTTTTTTTTTTTTTTTTGCATTATTTTAGTCAAAACAAGATAAAATTTCACACTTTTTATTTATAAAAAAAGTTTTTAAATATTAGCAACTAAAATATTCAAAATAATGAGACTCTCTTATTAGAAAATTAATAACATGTCCAATAATATTTTAGTACATTAAAACTTTTAACTTTTTTGTTTTGGATTTCTAAATAATTAAATAAAATACATCCAGAAAAGTCCTAATGAATTTGTTAACTGAAGCTATAGTAAGTAGATATTACATAATAAGTAGATATTATATATTTTATTTTGCATATGTTAGGTTTATTTACTCATTCAAAATTATAATTTTACATTGATTTAGATATCCATAATAAAATTGAAAACTTCTAGGAAATTTTGTTTGCCTTATCTACTATTTAGCGCCCTTCTTCAAGCTGTGCCTGGAATGTGATAGGCCCCTTACCACCCTCTCACAATGTCATTGTCAACTGCTATTATTCAACAGTGTCTGGGATTGAATTGGGACCTTCTTCTGAAAATAATGTTCTCTTTTCACTAGGCCATGAGAAGCCTATTCCTGCCTTTCCTATTCCGTTTCAGATGTAGAATTTTTTTGGTGATCATAAAGTAATATAATCGTTTTAAAAAGGCAGAGATTATTCTTTTAATCCGTATTCATTGTAGTTGTGAAAATTCCCCATGTTTATAGAAATAATCTCTGTTTTTCCATAAACATTATTATCAGTAGGAAAAACATGGAAAACTCTCTTTTTTTTTAAAATAATATAATTAAAATAACACTAACTTCTTTTAAGAATTACCCAAATTTTTCTTGTTGCCAGGTATAGCAATTGATATTAGTTAAACTTCACTGCAATTTTTTTATAATATTAATTTTTTAAATTTTTTATTAGGGTGTTCTAGATGATGACAAAACTTTAGCTGCAAGCATTTGGCGTACATTTTTTGCATTCAATAAAAATATTGATCCTAGGTTACTGGAAATTTTAGTTCTGTACATTAGAAAACAGGTAAGTAAAATTGCATTCAAACTTGCACTATTAACACTTATTTTTCTTATGAATTCAAAGGTTTTTCTATTTTCAAAATGTCTTATTAATCTTTATAATTAATTTAGATTAGAGAGCTATTTACATTATATGTCATTCGCTAATTGCTGGGCTGCCATTTTATCCAATTTTGATGATGGATTTCTGCATTTCAAGTTGAGTTTTTAGTTCAAAAATTATAATTTAAGGTAAATTTTTAATTAAGTCTAAAATTTCCTTTCAATAAAGAAAGTAAAAATAATCCATCTAAAGGGATCTCTTGATACCAATTTTATTTGAAATTTAAGCGGTCTACAGTGCAAGGTTTATCACTCTCATCCCACAATCTGAGTATTATTGTGATTAGACTGTTGTGATATGACATTTAAAAACTTGTAGCCTTATGCGCCATAGGGGCATAATAACTTACAAGGCAAGGACATTATGCTTGAAAATCTGATGAGTTTTTCGTTTAAGTCAATAAGATTAGAAAAACATTTCTTCTGATATCAGCTACAAATGACATTGAATGGTACGAGCAGACAACGAATGATGCATAATGGACAAACTCTTGTATTGATTCTTTATATGGGTGATCCATCATTGCCATGTGTACAATATACATGTCAGCATGAGTAGTGCTGCAACAAGGTGGCTGCAATATCTTTTCTCTCCTGCATTCATCGATTACAAATCCACATCAGATACTTGGTTTCTTCCAATATGATTATCAATTTTCTGAATGATTAATTTACTTTCAGAACAATTTAAAATATATTTTTACAAATACTTATGTGAATGAAAGATTTCATGACTTAAATGATGTATTGATAATTTTCTATTATATCAAGAAATAACTCAGAATGAGGCATAGTTAAATAATGTATTTGAGAAAAGTAATGTATTTGTCTGAATGGAAAAAGATGCTTTTTTAATCTGTCAAAAAAAAAAAATGTCATTTCATTATTTAATAAGAAATATATTACTTATTAATTTTTAAACTATAAATGAATGGAATTTTTTCAGAGGTAAAACTGAAAATTCTGTTTATCACACACTTGTAACATGCTCAAATTTGATTTTGTGAAATAAAAAAA
>JAPDSC010033339.1:163383-216809 GCA_026290005.1 Latrodectus geometricus
ATATATATATATATATATATATATATATATATATATATATATATATATGGATGAATTTATTCAAAGATAATTATTAAGATTTCTGAATAGTTTATCAGGAAACAAGACTTGTGATGATGAAAACTCACTTCTTGATAATAAATGTTTGCTTCATTTTTGCATTAGATCCAAAATACAGAAACGAAAATATGAGCTTATTAACTTTTATCAAATTCTTACCTTGTGTGATCTCTCGAAGGAAAATTAGGCTCTCTGTGTTGGAAGAAACCAGAAGCTATGAAATAAATTATGTTTATTTATATTAGGAGGCAAAACAAACATAATTTATTTAAATTAGAGTCTATGTCTCTAAAATAACTCACGATGATTTTGCAGTGTATAAATTTTAACTGTTATTGTAATCTGTCTTGATTGCATTTTCACGACTTGTTGAAGGCTCTCTCAGTATTATGAATATTATTACCAAAGTGAACAATTATTATCAATCGAACAATATTTAACATCACAATCATTCTCTGATTTCACTCGTAATTGGAAAATTATATGGGACTCTGAAACATTGAAATCAATCATCAAATTTTGAGTCTAATGTTAATTAACATAGTTGGGCAAAGGAAACCAATATTTCATAAAAACAATTTATATAAATTTAAAAAAAAACAGTAATTTGTAATGTATTTTATTCCTATTATTAAGCTGCATAAGACAATTAATAGTTTTACTTGAAATTTTTTAAATTTTCAGTCTTGGCACCCTTTTGTAACTAGAAGTTGCTGTATTCCATTTATACTATTTAACTCAAAATTTCTGTTGTTAATATAAATGGAATATTTAGGAATTAACTAAAAATAAGTAATTTGTTGAGAATTACAAATATTTAATTTAAATTCGTTGCTTCTTTGTATTTTTCACACATTATAATTAAGAAAAAACATTTAATTTCAGATGTACCATATATCTTCTTTGAATATGGAAGAAGTAATGTTCCGTGGTGTTGTATCATTTTTGCCTTTCGAAGATATTATTGCTGAGCTTGATAAAGCAGAAAATGTGTAAAAATGTAAATAAATAAATAAAAATAATTTATTGATCAATAGTTCATGTATTACAATATTAATTAAATCTTGTACTTGTTATATTTTTATATTAGGTCATTTTTTGTGATCAGCTTTTATAAATAATTTATTTACTCTAAGGCATTTTACTTAATGTTGATAAAAACAAATTGAAAACATGGGCAATTTTAGTGGTTCAGGAGTAATATATATTATTATATTATACTCACAAATTACGTTATGTTATACTCACAAATACATGATAACATTATAATTATTATGTTATCATGAAATCTACAATTTTACTACTTAAAATTCTAATTTTTAAGTAGTAATATTGTAGATTTCATGAAATGTAAATAATAAGATATGTGTATTTATAATATGCATTTACAAGAGAAATGAATTAAGAAAATATCAAAATATGAGAAATGTGTGCATAGCTTTAGATTATTGTTATTTCTGAAGTATATTAAGCATGAATTTAAAGCAACTTCAATGACAAAAATGATCCAAAACTGGATTTTCTTGTGTAATTATTACTGCTGAAATTTCATATTGCATGATGACCCCAATTAAGTAGTCGTATTTTAAAATTATAAACAAAACTAATGCTCAGAAAATTATGAAATTTTATGTAAAATATATTAAAAAAAGGGGGAATTTGTTAAAAAAAAAAAGTGTCCAAAATTTGACACCAAAAGGGGTTATTTAATGAATTACACATTTTGCATACATTTACAACAGTTATGTAATTTTATTGAAATTTGAAAGCAATTTTTCTTCAATTTTCATCTAAAATCGTAAGATATCATGTTTCATAATTAACCTCAAAATGTTCTGAAAAATGCAAGGAAAATGTTGTGAAATCCTATTTTGAGATCAGATAAAGTTGTGGCATTATAAAAAGTTACAATATATTTCGAATGTCTCCAAAGCCAAAACATGGATTGAATACGAGACTCGAAGAGGCTACAAATTACGAAAGTAGTTGATGATGCTTTTTTACTGTGAGTGAATTATGGTAAGTAAATTATGAGTATGTCTTTAATACAATAAATGCTATAGCAAGTAAGAGCTCTATCTTGCATAAATGTGAAAAATACTAACGTGCTTGTAAATCAAGAAAACTTGTAACAATGTCAATGATAAATATCGCTATGTGATGATAGAGCTTGTTATTAGATTACTCGTACTTAATTCTTCGAAAAATATGGACCAAGAATAAACGTGTAGTAAAATCATCCCACCTTTACCTTTGGTGCCTACAACAGAGCCTGTAAGATAGAATGTAGATTATTTTGTTTCCAAATTCAGTTGTGAGCATTCATTAAACTGTCCGTTTTGTCTATTCCATATATCAGTGACATTCTGAATATCACTCTAAATGAGCTAGGAAGTGAAGAACAGTATTGAGTCCCGAAATCACGTGGAAGTAACCTGTTCAAAATTTAAAGTTTCCAAGAATAAGGGCATACTTTCATGATATTCTGGACAATTGGAAAAATATTTTGTTTTTCTGCCACATGGCAGAAACTAGTACTAGCATGTATTTAAAGTCTGTCAAATGGCAAAAAAGTTGCTTCCGCTGTATGACCTAAAGTTCAATATTCTCAACTGATCAAGTTTTTTTTTTTTAATCTTCCATAATGAACATTAAGCAAACTAGCTTCTGGAAATTTGGCTCCCTTGAATAGAAGACTTTTGATAGTCAACAGACTTTTTCACAATTTTTAAGACCAAAATTCTTTTAAAACTACAGTGGAATCACCTTCTCAGTGAAACAATTTAAATACAAAGTTTGATCTAGTGAACACATTCTATGTTTTATAACAGTTGTTGTGTGACGGACTAAAATTTAGTTTTCCCCTCTGCAATTATTGCTTATGCATTTGAAAATAAATTCCGTAAGAAAACTTGAATTCTTGAGAAAACTTCACATTAAAAGACTTTTCAATGCTTATATATTTTTCTTGTATTCTCTTCAAAGTGATTTTAAGTTCCATTTGATAGCAATGAATTTATTGTGCAATCAGGGACAATTACGTAATCATTGAGTTTGTTAATTTTTTATTTTGTAATGAAAACACAATCATAAATTTTGTAATAGTAATTCAAATATCCTAAAGATTACAGCTTCTTTCATTGGATGATATATTTGTCTTCAATAATAAAATTTTGCAAGAAATTGACTTAACACATAAGAAATATTTTTAATAATGTGTGGTAAAAATAATCATTACTTATAAATTTGCAAATCCTTGATTTCAATTTTAAACTACTGACAAAAAAAAAAAAAAATTATCTAAATTCAATACGGTTTTTTACACTTATTAAAAGAGACCACACATCGGGTTTAAATCAATATAAAAGCCATTATTGCAGTTTTGAAATTTGGTGAAAAAGCTTTGCGCCACTTATTTTATATATATATATTTTAAGCATGCCAAGCCTTGTAAAAATGACCTTAGTTGCTCTGTAATTTTCTTGACAAATGAATACATTTTTCAAAATTTACTTTACATTTTACATCTTGATAAATACAAAATGTTTCTCCATTACCACAATTCTAAGATCAAATCGTACAAACTATCTGTAAGGGATCTTAGATAATTTTTTCTTTCATAAACTCCTATTAACAGTATTTTTCTGGGGAAAAAAAAATTTCCTTATTTATTTCCAAAGTGAATGAGAATATAGCACCTTTAAAGTCGTACTTCGTTTTGTTTTATGCGTTTTCGAAATTTTACATAAATATATTTTGTTTGATTTATATAATTAATCGGACTGTTTTTCGATTAATACGTATTCCTTTTGTTAGCCTTTGCATTAAATTCCTTTTAACATGTTACTAGTAATTATATTTGTGTAATGTAACATGTAAAATTTCAAGTGTTTCAGCGATTATATTTAGTTATTGGGTATTGACTATACATTTTTTCCCTTCTACTAGTATTTCTGTAAGACTATGATTTACAAGAGAATATAAAATTATTTTTTCACAGAAACTTTCGAATATCCATTTTTTTCCATATTAAATATTTCAATATAACAAACACGAATATTCAACAATATCAACTATTATCTTATGACTCTAAATATCATTTCCAATATATCAAAATGTGTTATTTACATAACATTTCTACAAAAATTACAGAAAGTCATTTTCATGTTACGGATTTGTTTCTTTTAAACAGAAAATAAAGGTTTATGAATTTTATAATGTAGAAAGCAATTAACTAGGTTATCTGAAGATAAACATGAGATTCAATAGCAAAAAAACACAATTTTTGACAATCTGTTCAGAAAGCATACTTGCTGTTTCTTTACCAAATTATAAAAGATTTTTTTTTTTTTTTTTTTTTTTAAATCTGGCTTTTTTTATTCTAATTTTTTAAAATCTTGCTATATTTAACTAATCATGATATAGAGAAAAAATATAACAAACCTATAAATAGAAAAGGTTTCATAATGCTTTAATAAGTACACTAAATGAAAAGAAATTGAAATAGCAACTCTTTATTTTCACAAATGACAATCATTTGCACTTTTTGAAGAGTAAATAATTTAAAACATCAAACATTTACTGATATCAACAAGGTACAAAGAAAAAATAACACATTGCTTTCAGTTCTATAAAATTCTTCAGTTTTGTGCATGATTAACTTAAATAAATGCATTAACTGTAATTAAAAGCACTTTATACAAGTAAAATTATATAATATAAGAGTAAATCGATTATGTATTCAGAGACTGCTAAAATTTTTTATATATAAGCAATCAAGAGAATATAATCAAATAACTTTATTTTGAATGGATTATAGTTCATAAATAGGATATTAGAAAAGTTGTGAACCATCTGTATGATCTTAAAAAAGGACTTAGACTTCAATAATGTGAAATACCCATAAAACAAGTCAAGAAAAATCTAGACTTGTTTTTATGGGTAATATAATAATAGCTGACACAAAACTGAATTCAGACACAAAAAGAATTTCTCAAATCTTTAAGAATTTCTATCAGATATTAATAAAAAAATTTACATTTATATTTACAGAAGAGAAAACTTCTGTATGTATTCAATATATACAAAAGCTCTATTAAAACAGTCATGGGAACAATTTCAATGAAAAAAATATGGTTCTAATTCATGTCTGCAGCACCAGTTTTGACACAGCGTAGTGGAAAATCAATAGGCAAAGGCTGTTGTATGACATTTTAGTATCCATCGTATAAATTACCTTCAGAAAGAACTCTAATAGATAATGATCCATATTTATGAATTGCAAGGGAGAAAAAGCGGAAAACTTTCAAGCAAAACCCCAGACAGACTTAGATGTAGAAATGCAACATCCATTTCCTACAGTTTAACAATGATTGGAATCGAACCTGAGACCTTATGTTTAAAGAGTGATGTCCTACTACAAAATCATAGTGAGCCCTGCAGCATCAGTTAAAAAATTTCATAATACATATGTTAGAAAAGATTGAAAACATCACCTGAAAAAAATTTAAATGTTTAAAAAATTCTTAATTCACAAAAAATTTATATATACTTAGGTTTGGTTTATCACTCAATGGTCATTTTGTCACATGAGGGCTAATTATACAGGGATATAAAGTTTAAAGTGGATTCATAGCTGCTACAAACACCTAAGTCCAAGGTGTAAATAGAACTCCTGAATTGTTGAAAAGAAGACCAGAGAGCTAACCATTCAGATTACATCTATGTGATTGAAATTACTTCATAAAATAATCCTTTTAATAAACAAATCAGAATATTAAAAAACTATATAAAAAATGAAATTCAAGTCAAAAACTGACTTAGAAGTAACATTATTATTAGTAACATTTAAAAACGATAAACTTAATTTAATGAAAGTGGTTTAAATTTTTAACTTGCAATGTCTTCCATCTCTATAAATTTTCTTGAAATTAATTGTTTCTTTAATATTATATCTAATGCAAGAAAAAAGCCTAACTTAAAAACTATGAAAAATTAAACTTTGTATTTGTTCTGAAAATGCTTTTTTTTCCCATTTGAAATTATTTTCAGAAAAATAAACCAAATTTAAATTACTTTTTTAAATTGCTTTTTTAAAAGTACATATGAGCATGATAGTTTTAAAAATATGTAAGGCTCACAACTTTTCTAAATATCATCTTCACACAGCACATGTCTTAATTTTTTTTTAGATTTTCTAAATAAATTCTGAAATATTGATAAGTTTCAATAAAAGAAAAATATTAAAAATTTGAAATAATCATTTTTACAATTTTGATTCTTTAAAACAGCTTGCAAGAAACACTAAAAAAAAAAATTCAACATTAAAATTACAAAACAAAATGACTACAATAATTTAATGAAAATTTAAGATAATCAAATTTGTAAAAGAAAGGATAGAAAGTATGAAATAAAACAATTAATTAATATTTTTTTTCCTTTGAGTCTCACTGCTGAATAAAATAAGTTACTTCAGAAATAAAAGTCTTACTTATTTTTAATGATAGAGAACACTATAAAAATTATTTAATCACAGTTCAAAATGATCTAGAACATGAATAAACTTTATGAATATAAATAACAAAATAACTCCATAATGAAATTTAAAAAAAAAAAAAAAGAATATTTATAACTCCTGTTCAATATATATATTCTTTCATTCAATTTCAAGATAAAATATTCTAGTATTTTTTAATGAAATGATGCACCACAACCATCTTTGATATCAAATTGATATGCTTCTTTAAGAAACATGTAAAGCTATTACAAAAAATACTGCTGCAAAAAAATTATCTGTTGAAGATCGGACTTTAATACAATTTCTTTTAACAGATAATTTTTTTTATAAATATGAAATATAATTTGTAAAACAAAATAGCTATTAAGGTAAAGAATATATACAATTATATAACATTAATATATTTTTAAAATAAATTGTTAGGTGTAAAAATAAAAAAAAACACAAGAATATAATGATTATTAATTTGATATAATGAAAAAGGAAAATTTCTCATTGGAAATTATATTTTGAATATTTAACAAATTAACTTTGAGTAAAACAAGTAAAACACTATTTTTAAACACTTCCATCAGAAACTATTCTGATAAAATAAACTAAATCATCACTTTTTTTACAAAGAAAATATGTGCCATTTTTTAAATATAGTACATATTCTAACATTTATCACAATTTTCATGACACAATAAATAAAATCTACTTATTTCACATTTAAAAACATAATTACAAACAATATATATATATAACAAAATGAAATTCTGGAATAAGTAAAATGTAAAAAGTTTAACAAAATTCTAATAACTTTTTCTCTCTTCCTTCACTTGGGAGGATAAAAGCTCAATATCACATTATGCAATAAGATCTAAAAACTGATTTTATGCTACAGGATTCAGTGATTCATCATCATCATCTTGACCAAGAAGTACATGCTCATAAACTTGCACCCTTAATCTTCTCCTCAAATGCTGAAATATTCGAAAACGAATTGCTGCATACACAAACAACACTGCTAAAACTATAACAGCAATTGGTACTAAAATAGCTGTAAGTAGTAAGGATGCTATAAAACAAAAGAAAAAAAATTAAAATATTGTCCATTGAGATCAGCTTTATAAAACATAAACATGCAAAATATTTAAATACAAAAAACTTACTAATGACTATGTTTTACACATAATAAATATATTTTTTTAATTACTTTTTCTGAAAGAATTATTTGTTATTTAAAATTGATAGTAAAAATCTTTTTGTAACTTTTAATATAATCTAGCTCTTGTATATCAACTTATCTTTTTCATTAGAAAATTTTTTCTCTATTTAATATAACTAAGGGTAAAGATATAAAATGATAACAATTTTTAATGAGTAATAAAATTATATGTTTTAAAAAAGTTATGAAATAGAAAGAAAAATTAGATGTTTATATAATTTTTCTAAATACATTAATAACTATCTAAAATTCCGTACATTTATTAAAAATTATCATACAATTAAAAAAAAAATATTATTTTAATTTGCAGTTATCAGTGATAATAACTAAGTAATAATGGCAAAGAAAATTCTGTCCAGAATATTTTTTTATACGTGAAACGTACATTTTACAAAATCAAAAAATATAACACACAAACATCACATAAAAATACATCATTATTATACATTAAATATAGTCTCAAAAATTATAAAACAAATAATTTTCCTTTATAATTCATAAGATTTCTTACAATTTTTTTACAATTAAATCAAAATATGTTGAAATACATAAATATTTTTACAATTACAAAATGTTGGACATTTAGAATCCAAGGTAAAATAATTGAATAGCTTTAATCTAATTATTTTATAACTTATTGAGATTATAATTTTGTTTTGAAGTATCAATATTTGTATACGCAGTTTTCTTGTTTTTAGTAGTAAAAATTTTACGGAAAACATTTAAATCTGTTGATTATCTCAAGAATTATATAAACAACATACCTTGAAGAAAACTTTTTATACATCTTGAAAAAAACGAAGAAATTTGTTAACAAGAGCAGACTTTTAATTCTAGAAATTTTCCTTCAAATAGTTCTAATTTAGCATTACATATAGCTCCCTGTTACTAACCATAGTATAAATATCTTCTTCCAGCAGGTTCAGCAAAACTTTTACTGATGTAATAAGGAATATTTAAGTAGATATTTTTTAAAAAAATGTTGTCAGAAAAAAATACCAATGAAAATGTTTGAAAATTTCCCTTTCTAAGTCAATTTTTCATCCAATTAGCTCCATGATAATGGAATAAAAATACCTTATTACTAATAATCATAATCATGTTACAAGGTTTTATTAAAAATAAAAAATTAAAATATGTATCTTAGAAGATAAGTCAATTATGCAGAAGTTATGATTCTCAAACACAACAAATAATATACAAAATAAAAACGTAATCTGAATTTTAAAAATTTTAAGCATTTTAATAAGAATTCATATATAAGCTACTTAACCAGTGATAAGTTTTAGAATACATACAGAAAACAAAATTAAAGCGTCAATTTTAAGAACTGGGAATAAACAAAAGACTCTAATACAGGAAGTCAATTTTGCACTAATATCCTCATGCCTACAACAGTCTATCAACAGATGGTCTATAATTCCCTAACATGGATGATAAGGCATCATCTCGTGAAACAGTAGCAGTCAAAAGTTCTCGAAATTCAAATTTTATTAAACAGTTACATGTGTATTTTTGTACTTATAAAGCATGGATATGATGCTTAACACTTATGTGATAAACTTTTAATGCAGCATATATAGATAATGCAATTAATATCCTTACATAATAAGTAATATCCTTGACTAAAAGTTTGATTTTATAAGGTGGCCATTTATACAAGTGAATGTTTCTTCTTAGCTGTGCTCAAAGTTGTTTCCTTAATAATTCATCTCCATTTTATGACTCAATTATTTCAGCTGATTACAATAGAAAAGTTATAACATGTTATGAATCAAAGTAGAACATTTTTATATGATTAGCAGTTTAAAAATTCATTGAATTTTTTTTATTCATTTTAATAACATATTTTTGTAAAAATAATCTCACCCAAGTATAATTTATATCATACCAAATATTTCAGAAATCTTAAATAAATGCATAAGACTTCCAAATATAGATTCAATATCAATTTTCAAATTTTGAAAGTTCATCTGCATAAACAAGCATAGTCAGTTGTTAATTAACATTAATTTATATTCTAACAATGCATTAATTTGAAAATTGAAATAATTTAATATGAGAAGTGTGACGAATCAAATAAAAGAAAATCTAATATCTGAGAATAAACTTTCTTTAATATAACACAGCTATGAAAAATTCATTTTCAGAAAAAAAAATTATATCATTAATTAAGCTTTCAACACATATAGGAAGAAAGCTACACATGAATATTCTAATAAGTTAAATGGCAAAAACTACATAAAATGCTTGAAAAATAACAAAATAATCAATTTGTAAATCAATCAAACAAAATAATCAATCAAGTAAATTTGAAAATTAATAATTATATTAAAAATAAACAACACCAAAATTAAAGATAGAAATTTTATAATATAACTAGTAAAAGTATTAGAAATATAAATAAAAAGAAAGATAACAATAATAGCAGTTAATGATACCATGAAAAGAGAAATTCATGATTATCATAACAAAATTTATATAGCATGTAACTCCAAGGAGGCAGTATTCATATGGGATTTCAGAGATAAATGTAATAACATCATCATCATCAGAAAATATAAAAAATCACAAATTTTATAATTTCTGGTGTGTAATTCAGAAAATAGGAATTATCCTGAGTGAACAAGTCATAGTAAAATCAATGCGGAAAAATTTATTTAAATGTTTAAAAAGATATTAAATTCATTTAATATTTTTTAAAGCTTTTCATAAAATCTTCTTAAAAAAACTCACATAATTAAATCTAATCAATAATTAATTTGAAAATTAATAGATTATAGTTGACATTTATGACAAATATCAGTCAACTATGATCAAAATTGGAATTTGAATACATGAAAGCAAATATAATTTTATTTACCATGAAATAAAATAATTCATTAAGTTTCATTACTATAATTTAGTTAGGTAAAAAAATTTGCATTATTTAACTATAATATTAAGATGATCTTGAATTATAAAAAATTCTGCCATTTCAAAACCATTTTTATTTTAAATGAATTGGTTTTAAATTTAGTATAGAAATTTTAATTCAATCTTTTGTTCCCATTTCTCTTAGCCTTTAGGGTGCAAAGAGAAGCTTAAATTATGCTTACTTGTGGAGCTTCTTTTAGATGGTTCTGAATGTCCACCTGGTATTTCTAAAAGAATGACAAATATTTTAAAATTATTTTGAATAGCTAGTATAACAGAAATAGATTTCTAAAATCAAAGCAAGGTAATAGCATAAGTATTTCACAAAAATTTATATAAAATAATATAAAATATTGGGCTCTAAGAATGAGATTAAGTATCATAAATTTAATGGCTGCGACTGACTTCTTATTTTTAAAAGAACGAGAAGCACTCAAGTATTTATTGCTTAATTCAAAATAATGAAAATATAAAAAAATATTATTTAAAATAAAATTTATCTACTTAAGAATCATTTTGAATTATCCTAATGACTAATTTTTTTTAAATTAAGGAATATAAGCTTTTTTTGTATAAAAATATATTTCCACATTCACTTTTTTATTGTAGATCAACCAAGCCCATGGACACCCTTACACATAGCCTATAATCATATGCATAAAAAAATGTATACAACGAAGCTGCATTATGATAACTTTACTAGGAATTAATTCATAATAATGATTAAACAAGAGTGACATAATAAAAAAAATTAGGATGACTTAAAATGATTGTTTTCATATTTAAGGCTAATTTCCAATAAATGAAATTCAGATTTTAAAATTAAAAACTTTAATAATAAATGTAGACTAAATATAATTTACAATTTAAATAATCATACTTTTGTTTCATTTTAATGATATCGCTTCACAAATAATACGTTGAAGATGTAAATACTTAACTACAAATATATTCAATTAAAAAAATATTGAATAGTATCATACTATAAAATAATTATTTTTTATCAGATTAAGTTGCATATTCATCTTAATATGTTAACATATTCAAAAGTAAATATCGACAAATAGTCAGATTAGTAACATCCTTAAAATAAACTTCTAAATATACCTTTTAAATAAAAATAAAAATTGTATGAATAAAACGATTGTATTAGTTTTATTTGTGATATTAATAAGATTTAATCAAATTATGGCTATTTGATTGTTACATTTTAATAACTATCATTTCTTTTTAATGATTTATTACATAAACACTTAACAATTGATCTGTTCATTTATAAAAACACAGACAAGTAATTTTGACATTATGTAAAAATTTTTCATTGAAATACAACCCTCACCTTTCCCTTTGTTATATTATTTTTATCTATCTTCCTTGCTTTGTTGGACTAATTGATCGGAAATTATACCCTATTATATTCATGTTTCTATAAAAGAAAATAAATTATATTTTGTGCAAAATTACTCCCAATTATCATGTGATTAACTTGGAAATTTAAATAACTTCATTTTATGATAGTTAATTAATAAATCACATGAGATATTAAAATATATTAAATTTCAATCACAAATAGTATTTTCCTTTTTTTCTGGATGGAAGAGAATAGCTACCAAGTTTGGCTTGAAGTTACAATTTTTAGTTTCATAAATAAAGTATTTAAAAATCATTTATAGTATTACATTAAAATAATACATTCCATGAAGAAGTAAAAACTCATTAAATAAAAAATGAAGTCTCAATTTATTCAATGATTTAATAATTTTTCTAAAATGAAAATATAATGTATAAATACTTTCTTTTTAGAAAAAAATCCTTAAATTCTCATCAAAATAAATATTTTATAAAAAAAAATTCAGAATTTTTTTTAAATATTCAAGTACTTCACCTGTTGTAGTGCTCACAGATGGATTGTAGATGCATTTCCCATCAACATTACGAGTAAAATCTGTGATACAAACACATATGCCATCAGGACTAGATATGCTTATCTGCTTACACATTTCATTGATTGTGCAAGAACTATTCAAAATGGAGCAATTACTTTGAATTTGATCTGAAGAAAAATTAAAAAATATATATTGTATTTCAATTGAACATTAAAAAAAAATTTATTTTTAAATTTTTTAAAGATACATATAAAGTTTCTTTAATAAATATATATCACATTAGGCTGACTATTTAGCAGGGACATATGCTTTGCATCCCAGGACCCTCATATATGCGCACTGTGGACCTTGGCCTCATTGAGGATGTTGGGGTAGAGTTTAGTTTACTTTATTAAATAAAGATATGACATTTTCATCAAAGCCTTTTGAGATAGCAAGGGAGACAAAAGTCAAAATTGGGAGTAATTTGAAAATATAACTCTGAAATAATCAAATAAACAATTTTCAGATAAGCCATTGAAACATTTTCAGAAAATTAAAATTTGTATTTACCATATTTTCCTGTACATAATCCGCGGATCATGTGTTAAAAAAGTTCCGAATTTCGTTGAGCGTATCATCTGATAAAAAACATTCTCCATCAGAAAAGCGTACAAGAATGTTTTGAAAGAAATACTCTTTATGTTTCATAAAATAAATAACAGGTGGTACCAGGACACACCTGAGTTATTTAAACTATAATCGGCTTTGTGCAATTACGTTCAAAAACGAATTCGGTTCCTCTTAAAGATTTTACTGTTGTAAATTAGCTAACGTCATTTTGCATTTGCCTTGACGTGAGCTGTTTCGTTTTGAAAATATTCAAATTTGTATATCCTCATACGGAAGCGAAAATTTTTAAGTTACACAGCAGATTTTAAGTTAAAAGCTATGGCGAAAGCAAATAAAAACAATAGCATCAAATATGTTAATGTGAAGTGAAAAACAAAGCACGCGCGGTCTAAAAAAATTGTATAATATACGCAATTTGTAAATAATCCATTTCTTTCATTTAAATATTAACGAAGCAAATATATATTAATTTAAATATGTCTAACATCTTTTTTAAAGTTATTAAAAGCTAAATATCGATAAGTTTTATAAGAATCTCTTCTCAAAATTATCGCTTTTGATCGATCTCGTGCTTTCATCTCAAGTTTATCGCACTTTGCGATGTACTAGATCTAGACTGATATATTTCATAAATGCTTTTTTTCTATACAATTTATTAAATTTTTAATCCTACTTGGCATTTTTTTATTTTATGTGACACCTATATTATTAGCAGTACATATTTTAAACTATTCGCCGAAAAAAAATTGCCGCGGATTATACGCCGCTGCGGATTATGCAACGCTTTTTTTCCTTTTACTCGAAAAAACGGCCGTGCGGATTATATACAGGAAAATACGGTAATTATGATATTGAAGTTGATAAAGATAAATACAAGCAACCAAAACTTTTCAAAAATTTTCCCCACATAAGAAGTCAATATTAAGAGGAATGTATTATTTATGACATTAAATTCTCATAATAAACAAATAATATTATAAATGCACAATATAAATAAGGAAAATTATAATAAAATACAGAAAAAATTAAAAACTATACTAAAAATCCATTACACAGAATAATCTTTTTCCCAAGTTAGAATTCTAGTAAATGATTTTTAATTGAAAGCAAATAAAATATAGAACTGAGAACTTCATTAGGTAAATTCAGATGTAATATTGACATTCTTCCATGAGAACTAGAGCATAATAAAAAGGGGGAAAACAAGCAACTTTGCTAATATGAGACATCAAAAGCAGAATAAATAGCATGCCACAAAAAAAAAAAAGGCAAAGTATTAAATCGGAATTACACAAAGTTAGGCTAGAAAACTTTACTAGAAGGTTTCAATGCAGAAATACAATACACAAAAAAGATAATCACCTTAGGTCATTTACCTCAGCAGAAATATCCACAAAATTAAATGCTAACTTTATTATAAGAAAATTGTCTACAATAACGTTGATTCTATTCAGCATAATATTTTTGGCTGATAAATAAAATTTACATGCATACTATATCTTTACTTTATTAATAAAATTTATACATTAGAAAATGGTTATTTTCCAAAGTATAAATTTTGTATTTATTCCAAAGTATAAGTTTTCTATTTATTTTCTTCTCATTTGTTATTCTACATTCCATTATCTTAGTAACATTAGGTTTCTTACTCTTCTCTAATGTTAACAAGATTTATTTGAACCAAGCTAATTCTTCACAATTATACATGAAGAACTTATGAAACTAATGTAATTTATTTTATTAGTTTAAATCCAGCTTTGGATATTTCTAAGATGTGATTTAGTGTTTTTGATATCAAAATATGAATTGATTCAGTACTGATAAAAATCAAGTTAAACTGCTCAAATATAACTGCAATTGTGTCAGACAAATGGCCCTGTCAAAAATCAATAGAAACTACTTAAGGAAGGTGGCAAAGTATCTCAAATCTCATAACTTCTTTTACAAAATTTGTATTATTATGGGTTAACTCATTACTTATATTACAGTGACTGTCTTGATGAAAGAAACTTATCACAAAATCTGTATGTGAAACAATAAAAAAAACTTATCTAGTTTCAAATCTAATTATAATTCTATTAAATTTAAGTACTAGCACATTACTGACACATGAACGCAAAACTTTACTTCATTTTCTCCTGTAATGATTTTTCTTTCTTATGGATTAAAATAGACCTTTGGTTACAGAACTAAGTTTTTTAAGATGTTCATGGTTTAGTCAAAAGTTTATATATTTATTAAAACAAAAAAGTTGAATTCTTTGAACAGTAAAAATTAACTATTTATTATAATACATATTATTGGTAAAAAATATTTTTAAAGCTTCCCCATTATACAAAAGAATATTTTTTTTCAATATGAACTTTCAAACCAGATTAAGCAAATTGTCCTAATATCAATTTTGCACATGCTAATTTCAACATAAAATATAAAGTTTAAAAAGAAAAAAGTGATACTAATAAAAAGAATTCTAAATTTTTAGGATTACATTTTAAAAAATATTTTATTACATTACTTTGCCTTATATTCTCCATATTTACATCATTAATAATTTTTATAGATAGTAATTTTAACATATTGTATTTTCCCTGTATTTAATGTGGGGATAATGTGTTAAATTGCAAATTTCATTGTGTATATTATACACTGTCATGGATAATCTACTAAAAAACATTCTTCATCAGAAAAGCTTAGAAGAAGGTTTTGAAAGAAATACTATTTATGTTTCCTAAAATAAATAACAAGTGGTGCTACGATATGGCTGACTTATTTCACCTATAATCACGCTTTGTCCAATCACATTCAAGAAATTATATTCCTCAGAAAGATATCTTAAAGTTGCCATTCTCTAACATCATTTCACATTTTGCCTTGATGTGAGCTGTTTTTCTGAAAATATTCAAATTAGTATATCTTCATATGGAAGCAAAAATTTTAAAGTTACACAGCAGATTTTAATTTAAAAACTATAGTGAAAGCAAATAAAAAAATGGCAACAAATATGTAAATGTGAAGTGAAAAACAAAGCATTCGCGGTACAAAAGAAAAATGTATCCAATACACAGTTCGAAAATAATTCATTTCATTTTAAAAACATTAAAAGTCAATAACTTTTAATGGAATCTTCAAGGAATTATCACTCTTGATCAATCTCGTGCTTTCATCTCTGTTTGTCGCACTTTGCTATGAAGTGGATCTAAAGAGATCCTTTTCATAATAAATGTTTTTGTCTGTACAATTTATTTTATTTTTAATCATACTGTTGCATTATTTTATTTTATGTGACATCCATATTATTTATCAGCAGTATATATTTATGACCATTCATCGAAAAAAATTGCTGTGAATTATTCCCATTTTTCCTTTACTCGATAAAAGGGGGTGTCGCGGATAGTATACAGGAAAATAGGGTATATAAATTATAAAGTATTACCTTTTGATAAGAATGAAGGAAAAGATGTTGGTAACACTGATTTGTGGATTTCATGCTTCATATTTGAATTATTTTGGAGTTGTAGGCAAGAAGGAATATCAATGGCTATATTTTGAAGTACATGAAACTGCGTTTTTGATGCAAGTGATGGTATTAAGTGAAGTAATGGAGAATTAGGTTTTATTCCAGTAGGAATATCAAGCAGAAGTCCTAATATGAGTCTTTTATTCTCTTGACTGATTTCAATTGCACCTTCTAAAGTCTCTATAAAAATGTAGAAATGTATTAAAATATGTATACTTATGTTAAATAACAACAATTGAAAAAAGAAAAATTGTAAACTTTGAATTACAATCTACTGTTCTTTGGGGGATTTTCATTTATATTAAAATATAGCGTGTAGAATATTTTTCTCATATTAGAATTAACATTGTATATAAATTTCAATTTTAATATTTTAATAAGGTCATTTTTTTATAATTGATTTTACACAATTTCTATACATAGCTATTAATGTTTATTATTTCTTTGAAAGACAACATTGATGATCAACAACAGATAAAATGGGTTTTGTAATGCAAATTACTTGTATAATATAGTAAAACATGAGAATCTTAGAAATCAACATTTTGCCTTTAAAATTACATTTACTTAGGAAATGGAATTCAAATTTAGTTTATCACTACTAAAATACTGCAATGTTACAAACAAATGATGAAAACCAAATGCATTTTTATTACATTTAATAAAGACTGTTGTCAAGGAAAACAAGAACAGAATTTTTGCCACAGATGATTATCAAAAATAAAGAAAACTTAATTAAATTTTTAGAACACATTATTCAGTTTGAAAAACCGATAAAATAACAAAACATAAAAAATAAATTCCTTTAAAATTTTATACTTAATGGAATTCAATAATAGTAATTTAATTCATTAAAGAATATTATAATTATTCTAATTAAAAAGATAGATAAGTGAAACATTAGATGTAAGAATTTTGTCAATTATTGACTTATTTTATTGTCAACAGGAATTAGAAATAAGATAACAGCTTTCTTTAAATGGTTGGTTTGTGGGTGGGTATATAATCACTTCTTTTTTTTATTATCATGAAGGCTAATTTAAAATCCTATCAATTCAATGCAGGTGTAATTTTTAGGGTGCTTTTTCAAACATTTGCTTTATAGACATAGGTATTTGTAAAAAAACACAAAATAGATAAATAAATAAATAAAAGCACAAGACAAACTTTGAAAAGACTCTAAAGGTTTGATTTGTTTATTATTGTGGGGTAAGCCTTTTTGTATGAGAGAGGTAATTTGACCAGGATACAGAGTTTTAAGAGGTTTTGAACAATTACAACAACCTTGTCTGAAATATAAATCAACACAAGAATTGTTGAACTGAAAGCTAGAGTGCAACTCCTTCAACTACCAACTTAGTATACTTAATGGAGAATTAAGTGATGATGAAATTCACAGTGAAATTTCATATTAAATAATAATTTTGAGTTGAAAATAAGTAAGCATTAAATATATTAACAATTTTATATTTAAGAGAAACTATGCATTTATTAATTCTTTTGGTAACCAAGCTACAAAGTTAGCGAAGTAACAAAATATTAATACTTTTTTAAATAACAAATTTTTAAAGTAAAAGTTTTAAGTTTTGCTAAACACAATCAATATACTATGATAAAGAAAAAAATTAGCACCAAACACATTACTTAGTTTATTATGCATAATTAAATATCATAATTATTTTCTTCTATAACCTATGATGTTTATTATCTTATTATAATTACATTAAAAAAGAATTTATCAGTCTCAATTCAGCAAATTTTACGAAATTGAAGAACCAAAATAAATTTCATAAAATGATAAACATTTTAATATTAAATTGACAAAGCTTATACACATTATATTATATCAAGGTCTGTTCCCTTAATAAGTTTTTAAATAATATAAAATAATTTATACCCTGTATTATATATAACTTGGACAAATTTCATACATTTTTATGTCAGAAATAAAGAAATTGAATTTGAATTTTTGAAAAATACAAAACATAAATTATTATATTGTTATTTACAATATTTAATCACCATATGTTTAAAAGCAATAAAATATACTTAAAATTATTTAAGGACTAAATGATAGATTAATATTTCTTAAACTATTATATAAAAATTACCTGTCAAAGAAAACTTTTCCCCATGGCAAAATTTTCTTTGCAATTTGTTGATATTTAATTTAGGAACATCAAGGCTCAAATTAACACAAGGAGGATTATCACATGGGTTTATATAAAGGCTACCCTCTACAGCATAGCCCTGTAAAATATAGCACTTGAAGAAATTAAAAATTATACAGAAACTTAAATAAATGCATTGATGAGACAATGCAATTATTACAAAATAGAGTTTTACCTATTAATAAATATTTAAATTATTTTAAGAATATCTCAACATGATGATGATATGAAAAAAATAACCTAAAATGATAAGGTGTTAATATCAACTGAATAACAAATGAATGTGAAGACTGAAATTACTTTGAAAAATATAATTTTATAGGATTAGGAGCTAAGCAGATGTATTTCAACTGAAAGGGGAATATGCAAAAAAATAATTTTGGTTTATAAATAGTAAATAAGGATGAAATTTTATTCATTGTAATGAATAATTCAAATAAGAACAAGGAAAAAATAAAGCCAATAGTTAAAATGCAGAACAATTTAATTTTATGCTTCAAGATAATTTTTTTGCTGATTTATTTAGAAGAATATTTAATTTAAAATGGATTTTTAGCCACTACATTCATATTTGAGAAAATAATTGCAATTACAAACTATTGAATTAAACTATGACATATATAGATTAAGAACAATTTTTTTTAAAAAAAAAATATTACAAAAATTACTTTATCTAAGAAAGATAAAATATTTTTAGCAACAGAATGACAAAAATCTGGTTAATTAAGAAATAAAATAATTGCAAAAAATAATCCTTAATACAATTCCAAAATATACTTTTTATTAAATATTAGAATTCTTTATTAATGAAATTAATTCATTGAGAAGCTTTTTATTTTTGAGATTAAATTTAAAATTAATATTTATACTAGTAAAATGTGTAATTTTACATTAAGAGAAAAATATTAAATTTTCAAATACAATTTATTTGTAGATATTTAAATCTCTTAGATAAAAATTGTTAAAAAAACTAGTTAAATCAATGTTTATACTCTTAATGTTATACTAGCAAATAATACTTTCTCAGAAGTATATTGAAATATAAGTAAAGAACTAAATTCTTCAACTAAAAAGCAGATTGATCATAAAATAAAAGAGTGTTTATACAAATATTTTTGTTAACCCTTTGAGTGCACATTTATTTAAATAATTTTTTGCATTTGGGACACATTTAATTATTTGCAGTATAAAATATTTTAACCCTTTCTGGCGCACTACCCTTTAAAGTTGAGACATTAAGGAAAAATTTTATAGGCTGTCTATTTAGGCCCTAAATAGTGTAGAGTAAAAATTTGGTAAAGATTGCACTGACCATTTCGATTTTATGGGTGTTCCATCACATGGAACACTGCGCTGCGAAGGGCTATGAAAAGTGAGCATTGCAGTGAAACATAATAATACGCAAATCTTTTGTATATTAATGAAAAAACAACGTTTTATGCCTGTGTAGCAGAATTAGCGTACCCCAGGGTGCACCATAAGGAGGACTGCTACTCTACGACCCCCCAAAAAAATGAAAAAAAATGGGAGGGGGGATGAAAAAGTAATTTTTATGCTGTAAATAAAAACATACGTAAGGATTGGTTTACAAAAGAATAACTTCAATTAATTGGTAAGGAAAAAGCTCTAGACAAATTGAAAGGGGGCTTTTTACGCACAAGTCCCAAATATCTTTACTTTGACAACTTATCTGTGTAAAATCATGCAGCGACTTCTGCACAGTCTGTTTAGTTACCCAAGTTAGGTCTTGGGGCTGCATAGAGGGGCCTGGTTGGAATAAATAATCGTAATCATCTTCACTTGCATGTTTATCATCGATATGTGTTCAAGTGGTATAAAAACATATTCCTCTGTATCACTATCACGATATGCATTCTCAGATTCACTACCAGAGGACAATTCTTGAAGCATTTTTATTGCTTTAGAAAGACTAAGACTTCTCTGTGCCATTTATTAGCAATTAACAAATTTAAAAAATAAACTACAAATTAAATTTTATTAGCATAAAAAAGTATAAACAAAAGTATATAAATTCAAAAAATCTTTACAGTAATATAAAATAAGAGTAGTAGCAAAAAGGAAAATCGAGAACATAAAAAAAATCATGCACCTTCTATCTAGAAATGACGCTAAATAACTGATATAATCTTAGACCCCACTGAAGCTTTCCAATTCAAGAGACCGAGAAGGTTATATAAATATTTCCCATAGAAGAAATCCTCCCCTAAAAATTCCTAGGCAAAAGTTCATTTCTCCCCGAAAGAGAGAAAAACAGTAAACATAAACACAGATGTTTCCCTCATCATTGCGTTCAAGGGTAATCCTGCACTAATGCCGTAAATGAATACGACCGTTGCGGCGCAGTGTTCTGGGGATGGAACACCTTGTTTTTATTCAATGATTCTACGTATATTATATGCGTAAAAAATTAAAAGTAATATAGAATAAATAGTTCAATGAACAGGCAACAAAATAACACAGAAATCTTTTCCCAAACATTTATTTTTATACCACAAAAAAATTTGCGGAAGATTTCTTAAAAATAGAGGATTTATATAACATAAAATAATTGAAAATTATTTGTCGCCTTGTGTGGTGCTGCCATCTATTATCAAAGAAGAACGTTTAAAGAGCATTTAAAAAAAATTTGATCCAATTATCTCTAAATGCATTGGTTTGGTAACAATTTAAAATTTGGTGTTCCATCACCTGGAACACTGCGCCCAAAAGGGTTAAGTAAGAACAGCATATTTTATGCAAGAATTCATTTATTTCTTGATCTATTAATATGTGTATGATATTGGGATAACTTTAAAAATTTAATATTGCAAAAAAAGAAAAATTTAGGAACAAACAAATTCATGTAATAATAAAAAGCAAATTTTATAAATAATTTTGAAGAGTATTATGGATATAAATTACTATACTATATTACTATACTATTAATCTATACATCTTAAAAATTAATCAAACAATTCTGAAACACAAAACTTTGCATTTTTGTTTAAGTTATTTTTGTTCATTCATATTAATAAAGATATTCAAATAAGTTAATTTCCTTTCACAAGAATTACAATTTACATGAAAAAAAATAATAATTATTATCTTAATTGAAATAATGTCAATCTTGCAATGAGGAAAAAATACAGTGTATGTTATAAATATATGCTTAAAAAGAAATTGATATAAAATTATATTTATTAGAAAGGAAAATAAAATGCCAATTGTATAAAAACATTCTTTTAAATAAGTTGCAAATAGATAAAAAATGCATATACTGCTGTCCTATAATTAGCTTATTTTATAATAATAATTTCAAAATAAGCTATTTCTTATTAAAGGAATAAAATATACATTTGTAAATTAAGACTGTTCAATGTAATCCAAAGAAAATAATATGTTTGACACCATTGACTTTGACTTAGGAAGACTGAAAAAAGTTACAACCCTTGACTAACAAAATTTAAAAAGATGCAAATGGGAACTGCAAAAGAAAACATTTTTTCCAATGATTAAAAAATTAATAACTGTTAAAAATGCAATGGGTTTATTACAATTGAATATATATTTTCTTCTCAAAATGTAGCCTAAACAAACAAACAAACAAAAAAAAAAAAAAAAAAAAGGAATGGGAAAAAAGAAAAAGAGAAAATTAAATTCAGGATTGTTCCTAACAAATTATTTATCTCTAAATTTAATAAAATTATTAAAACACAGGACAAGTGCTTATTTTTAAATAAAAACTTAGTTAAACTATTTTGGAGTTTAAAAAAGGAAGAAATGTTTTCTAAGAGCTGCTAATGAAATATACTAAAAATCTGTTATGGTATCAAATATTAAGGTATTTTAATTATCTTTACTGTATTATATGAATATTAAATATTTCACTGAAAGCTACATAATAACAACTTTTAATTACATAATTGATTAAATTACACAAAAGAAAGTTTAACAACTATGAAAAAAATTACTGCAAAATAAAAGATAATTAAAATAAAAATAGATTCTCACATTGGAGGGAAAATTGGTAAGCCTGAATGCTGCTTACATTACAAAATATTGCATTCACCATATATATAAATTTTACACATTTATATAAATACTTTCTTAGATATAATTGTAATTTATATAGTTATAAATAATTTGAGTACTAGGAAGCATAACTCACATTTTGATGAATAGAACAAGATATCCCTGTACAATTATTATATATGGTACAATTAACTTGTTGAGCTTCATGTATCAACTCCCTTTCAATTCTTGACCAAGATGTGCATGGTAAATCAGCGTTAACAATTGAGAATACTATCATAACTAATAAATAAAGGAAAAATTGCTATCAGCACCACTGTATAATAATAATCAATAAAAAGTAGTTTTTTAAAGTTTTATTACTTCCTAATGAATCAGATTAGAACAATAAGAAAATCATCTTTCTTTTTTTTAAAAAAAAGATTTTCTTATAGTTCTTTAAAAAATAAGAAAAAAAATATAACTTGATTTTTATGGCTCCCATAAATTATCAAAATATACAAAAAAAGAAAAAAAATTGAACACTGTAAAGAAGCTCCTGTTTTTTTTTTTTTTTCCTTTTTTTCCCCTCAGAAAAAAGATATACTATCTCACAATCAAATATGTGCAAATAGACATGAAATGATACTATATACAGGGATGTCACTTTAAAAAGTTACCAAGAAGGAAAATTACAAGTTAAAATACTTATGTTGATGCTCTCATATTTTCCCTCTTTTAACATTGTCTTGCTATTAGTTATAATGCCATATGCAAACTTAAAAGGACCTTCAATTAAGGTTCTGAAAATAATCACAAAGCTTTTATTAAAATAAAAGAAAACTTAATTTTTGAACACACTCTTGAGTTGTTTTAATGAAGTTTTTTTTTTTTTTTTATAGGTAGTCTGATGACTACCATTTTAAATTAATTCTAACTATTTTACTTCCATTGCTTAATTTAACATTACTTGTATATTATTTAACTATAACAGTACCTTTTTATTTATTTGTATACTATTTAACTATACCTCATTCTGAATACATCCTTAAGGTGATAAAAACTCATAATGTTAATAAATACATAATTTATGAAATATTACACACAAAAGTATTTATAAAAATCTATTTTCAATAGTTCCAAGTAAATTAAATTTGCTTTAAAATTGAAAAGTTGTTTGAATGAAATGTACCTAATGTCTAGTTCAACAAATAAATTATTAGTTTTTAGAGAAACATTGCTCTAATAAACATTGTAGGTAAAATTTTATTATTTCATGATAAACTCTAAAAAAAAGTTCTGCAGAATTAAGACAAACAATATTTCCACCTATTTCAAAATTCCCATCTTTAATCAATAGAATATTATTATTATTTTTTTTAAAGAGAAGCTATTCTTCATCACTTTTTGATACACACATATGATTGAGTAAATAATGAATAAGCAAATTACTTTACAAATGCTAAATCTATTTTCGTTGGAAAGTTGTTTTATTTCAGAATATATGCATTTTTTTCATTTGACAAATTTTCTTTTTTTGGAAGTTACATGTGCATAATCAATTTATTATAATTATCAAAAGTTTTAATAATATCAATAATTATTTTACATCCTTATTATTTTATTCTCTCTCATAGCTTAAAAATTTTTATTTTTAATAAAAAAAATGTTGAAGCTTACTAAATATGAAATTTACAAGAGAATCTTTAATTTTCTTACTAAAGAATCCCTTATGTTATTAGCAACACCATGAGTTGTTATATGTATTTTTGTTATTGTATGGTTATATGTATGTGCATAAGTTTTCATCTTTATTATGAAGAAACTAATTTATCATTAGCTAATATCTGAGTGAACTCAATAATAGTTGGACTTATATAAATTATTCATCAGTGATATCTTAATGATTAGTAGTTAGATGGTATATATATATATATATATATATATATATATATATATATATATATGTTTGGTAATTAAATGGATTTTCCAGAAAAAATCTAAGATGTCTTGAGTTCTGAGTTAAATATACATAAATGCAATTCTTCCAGTCTTAAAAAGGATTCCTCATTATTTGATAACAACTACTATAATTTACCTTTTTTGAGCACAGAATGCAAAATCCAGGCTTTTTCAATTTTTTACACTATTCCTTATACAAAAACTAATTAATATTTTTCTCAAATATCTTCCAACAATATTTATCTCTAACAGCAATGTAAAAAAAAAAAAATTATTGATTTCAAGGAATTCCAAAACTGATGTTTCTGTGTTTTTAATCCAAATTTAGCTTGGAAATATAAAATTTGCAGATTTTAAATCCACCAATATAAACTAAATTGCTTTTAGAACCTTACCAATTCAAGGAAAAAATGAATTTTTAGATTTATGCAGGTGATGTTACAACCAGTCTAATCAAAATATATGCAGGATGTATGAAAATGAAAAACCTTGTATTCCAGATCAGTTACATTTTGTATAAAACTGGTCTAAAATTGTTTCTCTAACTGAATTACTTTTTACATTACTGATAAATGATACATTTTAGATTTAACCGAAAATTTCTCTTAAAACACGATTTTTGAAACATGGAAATCTGTTCCCAGATATTCAGAAAATACTTTGGTTTATACATACAGAATTTGATTTTACTGGCACAAGATCCTCAGTGGAATAAGCTGTGCCAAAAACCAATTTGGCTTTGCTAAAGTTAGGTGTTTGAGTAAATCAATGGATAAGATCTAATTAATGTTACTAGAGTTAAATCATTTCATTTGGTATCAATCAAGAGCAGCACAATCAATCAAAATGTGTCTCACAGTTAGCTTCTCACCACAATGGCTACAATCTAAGGAGGGGAAATTCTGCAAAAAGAGAAAGTGTTTGAGACAGAAACACTTATGTGACAGGCATGTATGTTCAATCCGAAGCCTTGTTAATAAAACATTACAAAGTCTGTTAAGTTTTGTCTTCCATTGGAGATGAGTTGGTTTTATGCTATATAGAGTTAATTATTAGTTTTTCTATTCCACTTTTCCTAAGAATGACAGTATAACACAAATGATTGACAACATTTCATATCATCATAAATAATTGGTTCAGTTAGAATTCTGAAGCTGATTCTGGAGCAATATCTACCAATTCATTTGCACTAATACCAACATGAGATAGTACCCATGAAAATAAAATTTGGGATCATTTTTAGCATAATCGTCTATGAATATTTTTTTTAACAAATAAAAAATATTCATAGATAATTATCAATATTTGGAATTTCTAAAGATGCTAAAAGACTCATAGAGTCTATGTATAATATGGATTTTTGAATTCCCAGTACATCAATACATTTGAGTGCTAAATAAATAGCTGTACTTAAAGAAGAGAAAACAAAGATATAATGTGGTGGAGTTTATAGTTGAATATTTGGTCGTTAATAAAAATGCACATCCCAAATGATTTGCAGATTTTGAACCATTTGTAAAAACTGGATCATATGATTGGTAAAATTGTCAAAGTTCATTAAGAGTAGATTTTGGTATCGAATTATAGAAGTCTGACTTGTTAAAATTCCCAAAAGGGTTAATGTGAGAGATAATGTCTTCCATTTTAAGGGGATTATCAAAAAAGTATTTTTGTAGCCTCTACATCACCTAAAGCATCTGAAAGTTTGTTTTGTATTCGCAATGAAAAATGGGGAATACATGACAGTTGAGCTTTGAAGAGGTAATTATTATTGCTATTTAATGATTTTTCATGTAATGAATGTTTGTCATTGGATAAAATCCAAAAGTAATAAGACAAAGACAATTTTTTTCTTCTACAAGATAATGATGGCTCAAAAGCCTCAGCAGTAATAAAAATAGGGGATATATAGAAAGCTCCTAAATACAATCTCAAGGCCTGATGGTGAATATAATTAAGACGTTTCAAATAAATCAAGAGAGTCAAACTACTTCACGAGAGTCAAGTAGAGTTATATATAGCACTTCCATTATCTATCATAGCTCAGGTGATGCTTCAATAGACACAACGCAAAGATTAACAGTCTGCTCCTCAAAATGTATTGGATAGAGTTCTTAAATCATTTAAACATTGAAGACACCTTTTCCACAAGTTGACAATGCACAGAAGGAAAGTCATATGTTAATCAAATATTATACTGAGATACATATATATGAAAAGTAGCACCTCTATATATGTAAATAACAGTATAAAGAGGTGCAACATGAAAAGTTGTAAACCAAAAGAACATTTGATATATGACATATTATCATCTAAAGTAGTATCTTGTGGAATCTTATGAGAAAGATAGTCTTTTGATGGAATGTTAAAATTTACAACAGAAATATACAAGTCACAAACTATAAGTGACTACATTCAAGTAGTTCTAATATGATTTTTTTGTGGTGGAGCTGTGAAAATCAAATTGTTCCAAAAAGAATTACCTTTCAGAATAAGAGTTAAAAAAGTTTCCTGAACAAAAATTTTAAAAAATTATCTTTCAGAACAAAAATTAAACTGTCTCAACTTTGTGTATTTATAGTCTATGTAGTCAAATTTTAAATAACAATCCAAAAATCAGATAAATCTGCACAAATTATTTTAATTTAAATGACACATTTTTAAAGAAAGTCTGAAATAATTTAATACTTAAGAAATTAATAACAAGTTTTATAGTAAACACACAATTTTTAAGTTTTCAAAACTAAAAATAGGATTAATTTTAAGAAACATTTTTCATTATCATTCTGATTTCCAGCCTAATTATTTTGTTGGAGAAAAATCCTAACATTAAAAAAATTACTAGAATAATTTTGAAAAATAAATTTATGAGCTATTAGATTTAATGCATATTCAACAAGAGGTAAGTTACATAACAATATAAAACTGAAAACACATTTCAGAATACGTAATAAACAAGTTTTCAAATATTAGAATAATAAACAAATATTTAAAAAGTATTAATAAACATTTATTGTATGTATTAAAAATAGTTTTATCATATACAGTGTTATTTAAGATATTAATTTTGTGATCCTTTTCAATCAAATATCACTATATCAGATTATCAGGTACAAGGACAATCACTCCTTATATTTTGAGAATTCCATATTATAGGTAAATATTTACTCTACCAATATGTCTAAGATTTAACCAATTTTTATGCTGGGTAAATTAATTAATATTAATTAAAATGTATTAATAGACACTAATTTTGGTATAATGGAATGTTACGGTGTAATCATGATTGTAAAAAATCAAAAAAACTTTAAGTTCTGCTATTAAATATATTATGAAAAATTTCTATTTATTATGACAAAAGAATGTTCATGATAATATTATAATTTCCATTATTTATTAGCTACACAAGTTAAAGAGTTAACTTTTCAAATGAATTCTTAAATATATATGTGCTAATATGTTTAGGATAATTTATTTAGATAAATCCTTCATAAGTCATTTATACAGCTTTAGAAAATATATGCCATGATTTTGAATGCAAGAAAACCTAGTAAGACATTTATATTTTAAAATATTTTTATTCCACGTGATCATATACTAATTTAACTTGGTTTATCATGAATGCAATTAAAATAACAACAATGGATATATAAACAATACAAACTAATTAGAAATTAAAAATAGTTCAATTTTTATACAAATTAGAACTCTTCCCTAAAATTTTAAGAGATTTCTCAAAGATACATGAGAAATTATCAAAGTTACTCTTATTTTTTCAATGCCTTCCAGATTTTAAGTATACCAAATTTAAAGATCGCCTAATTTTGCAGAATCAATAAGCTATGGCCAAATTAGAAACATGTACATTTACTCAATTAAATCACATTACACACAATACAAACTGTAATTAACATGAAATATAATTCTTTTGTTTATTATAGGTTCCCCTTAACATGCCTCTAAATTATTTCCTACATTTATAAGATTTTTTTTTCAATATATAAGCAAACATTTAACATAAAAGTTATTTAAAATTAGTTATCCTATTCCACAGCTAGTTAATGTGAAGTTCTATGTGGATATGAAATTTACCAAATGAAACAGTAATATACTTTTTTCTATGGAAAAGATTAGTACAAGTATGATGAAACATATTTATGACTCCAATATCATGTACATACATTAACTTGTTTATTAAAATTATTTAGTACTAATCTATTTACGAAAGAAAGTAGTTGGTTGTGTTTTGAATGACATTAGTAGACTATGATCTCTTGAAAAATGTTATTTTTTGATAATACTTTTTCTTCAAAATGAATCAGATTTATTATGCACAAGAAAATTGTAAAATTCATAATATGGAGATGAAAAAGCAAGATAGAAAAAAATTTGAATATGCAAAATAGCCAAAGAGTGATATTTTTTTGTGCTCTGCAGGAGTTGTTGTTATTAATAACATTTGATGAAGTCAAGCCCACCCACGTCTGGGTGAATGAAATCAGAAAGAGCGTCTTCCAATTTCTTTTTAATAGAGCATCCCTCAGGAGAAAGGAAGTACAATTTTGGCTGATACTTGGTAGCACCATCAAGGTCTTCCAATTTAGAGATAAGAAGTCAGAAATGACCCAAGGCTTGGCTCCCAACACCTCCAGAGGTATTAATTTGGAATGGGAACACAGGGGACATAGCAATCACAGCATTTGCGTGTGCTATCGACATTAGTGAGCACAACGGTCTGTAGTCAGCCTTAAATCAAATCCGCAACCTGGCGATTGGGAAACTGTTGCCCTAATCAATTAGAGTATCACAGCTCCCTCTGTAAGAGCATATGTTAGTAATGCATTATTGAAATTTTATTGCTTTTAATTGTAAATCATATTAAGATTTACAAAAATAAAGCATGATTAACATTAATAATTGAATGGTTTTTTTAGACTAAGTACCTTACTTTTCATAAATTAAATTAAATAATTGAAAAACAAAATAATATATAAATTTTATTCAATGCATGAATTATGAATGAAGGACTGCAACAAACCAATGACACATAACAATATTAAAAATTAACATAAAGATCATTTAACTTATGTAACATGAAATAGTTAGAAAATATTATTTGGTGCTTTTCAGTTTCACTAGCACAAAAGAAAATGTTACTAAATGGTACTATCAACTGAAAGACCCTATCCCAATATACAGCTTTTACCATCAATGTTAACTTTTTACACTTAAAAGAATGAAAACATATTTATGCCTTAGTAATAGAAATAATTTTTTCGATTTTGCAGGCACAAGTGATAATGTCACCAAATGTAATTACCAAGTGAAACAAAATATCACAAATTACTATTCTTAGCATTTTTTTTTTTTTTTACTTTTAAGTAATGAAAAATTAGATACACATTAAAAGTACTTTTCAATAAGCAGTTATTATAACTGTTTTCTGAGAGAAGTTACCGAAAATGCGGAAACGGCGAGATTTCGTCCACCGAAAAATAATTGTACCGCTTATTATATTTAAACGATGCAAATAAATTATCTACGAGGACATATTTATATTTCTGGTAAAATTACTGACCATTCTTAGAAGAAGCCAGAAATATTCTGAAAAGACCGCATTTTGTATTATCAGTACTAAACGGAGAAATTTTCTCATTTGATATTTGAAAATACTCATTTAATACAAAAAAAAAGAAAAAAATTTAGGAAAACACAAATTTTAGCCATTGTATTTCTACTTCTTTTAATACTAACTAGAGACAATTTAATATTGATTAAAAAGAAGAGCATAAAATATGCAAACACACCAAAAAAATATGCGAATGAGCCCATTGTTCAAAAATCTAAGTAAAATAAATCCAAAACTTTTTATTTGTAAGTATTTTAGAAGGAAGAGATGTAACTAATTTGCTCGTAAAGAATGAAAATATTAATTAATTTTATATAAAACTTATATTATTTTAAAATAATAAAAAATAATCATATGTGTATACACATATTTTCAAAGATCTAGAAAATAATCTATTGTTTTGTTTTCATTATTTTACACCTACGGTTACAGTTTCAGTCAAATACATAAGTTATCATAAATTAAGGGGAAAAAAATCCCAAAAATGACGATGACGCAAAAAGTTATACATGGAATTCAATGAAACTTATACACATTAGAAGGTACAAAATAGCATAAAAAGAAATCACCAGACAATTATGAAGTTATAAGAAATTGCATTTGTATACAAGGAACTAATTACAACTCATTGTATTTTGTATACAAAATACAATGGGTTGTAATTAGTTTGGTAGGGAAAAGTATCTTTAATATAGGGTACAATCCCCCACAGAAACAATACAGCACATGCAGTGATGTGTGAAACTCTCTTATTTATGTGGTCTGTTAACTGCGTAGGAAAATAAACTCATTGCTCTTCTAAGGCAGTTGAAAGCGTTGGCAGGGTCTTAGAGGAAATGAAAGTAACTGCACTTAGTCATAGAGCGTCCCAAACATAATTGTATGGTTGACGTCGGGTGATCAGGCTGGCCAAAGCATGCATTAAACTGTTTTCTGTTCAAGATAAGCATCTACAATTCGAGTCCCGTGTGGTGCCTCGCATTATCATCCAGTAACACGAAAGCGGGACCTATTGCCTCAGCATAAGAGTGCACATAAGCATCCAAGATGTCATCTCTGTAGTAGTGAGAACTCTGTAGTTACGGAAAAAGACATGGAGCATTGCGCACCCCAAAGAGATACCAGCCCAAACATAAACGCTGCCTACCTGGACTATTCGGTAATAAGAACAGCTTTCCATTGATCACTCGTCCAATGGACATGTTGATGTACCTATTACATAGGTTCCCACCTATGGTGTGATGTGAGCGGCACGCAAATGATTGTTGTCGCCTCAAATAAAGATTTCGTAAATCCTTCGACTCATGATTGATCTGAATACTAACCTTCCGGAGCTTGGAACTAGGAAATATTAGAATTCATTCGGAGTGGCAGTTCAATTCTTTCATGCAAATGCATAGTCGTGGTAGTGCAAAGTCGTCCTTGGATGAACCTTCTGGATGCCAAATCCATGGTTAGAAATTGTTGCCAAAGTCTATGAATTACAGAAGGACTCACATACAGGTGTCTGGCCATTTTTATCTGACTTTTTCTTGCCTCTAATCCCTTAATAGCTCGCCATAGAAATTCTTCGGCCAAATGATGCTTGGAGGCTATTGTTACAATTTCGCTATACCAGATTTCTAATCTCAGATACGGTGCGATAATTGTCTCCTTGCTCTGAGATATCCTTTTTATGCTCCTCGTAAATGATGTATTCCTAGCAGAGCCACTATTTTGAATTATTGCCACATTATTTAGGTTCTTTTACTTACCAACATATTCAAATTTCATTGAGATTGGTTTATTTTTGAGAGAATTAATGCTATTTTTGTAATTTTTCCTTAATTTTTGGCAACCAATATATGTTACAGTATAACCACCCGAGATATCCTGAAATACTCCTAATAATACACATGTTTCATAAATGCCGTCCAGTTAAGTATCTACTATGATTGAAATTGATTTACTAACACTGCAGTTAAGTATCTACTATGATTACATTGTATGCCATGTCATTTGTTATGAAAACATGGCCTATATGTTTTCTATTAGCGATAAATCAATTGGTGAAAAATGAAAACAATTAGGCCAAGAAGGTAATTCAATTTAATATATAAAAAAGAAGTTTTGAATATTGACTAGCATGTATAGTTACGCATTATCATGTTGGAATATGGTTAATGATAAAAGCTGAAGATATTCCAGGATCATGGCCATTAACAATTCAGAGATGCAGTGCTGACTGTTCAGCGTACCAGTATTACCTCCTAAAGAAACGCGGGAGGAAAATTCAATAGGACCGCAAATCATGATATCGGATATAGGACCTGTGTAGCGATGCATAACGTTATCAGTTTTGCTGTCCTCGTCACTTGAAAACTCTCCGTCTCTATTGTTTTCATATTTGGGCTCGACCACAGTGGTTTCGCAGATGCAGGATTTGTCAGTAAATATAATGTCATTTTACTGTGTTGCCCATGTCCGTCATTCATCACATTATTGGCAGCTCTAATACTTCGTTTACCCTTGACTAAACCCACTTGGTTTTGAGCCAAGGGTAAACGAAGCATTAAAGCCACGTGGACATTTCAGTTACCTGTAAACCTCATCAAATGGTGGGAAGTGACAAGAAATGATGCATTACAGATTGAATTAATTGCAGTTTGGTTTGTAATGGGGGTGAGTTACCTATTAGTGCTATTTTCACAATATGCCTATCATCATGAGCAAAAGTATAACGATAGGTATGTGCTATCGGTTAGATTGGTTCGCCGTTTCCTCTTGCATTCAGCGTCTACAGATTCTAATCACAGTTGCTTGACTTGATTCAATGTGATTTCTCTGAAGGTTTAACCGCAATTCCTATGACTAGTACTGTTTCTCAGTTGAACTCGGAAACTTACTCCAATGAAGCTCTATAGCATCTATAAGGCAAAGTTAACAGTTTATGCAAGAAAAAGAAATAGTTGTCGTACTTTAAATCGATTATCTTTTCTTCCTGTATATGGTTCTTGCAAGTGACACATCATACCAATAGCTATGATGTGCGAATGACGGAAATTTCGCATAATTTGTATGCTTCAGGGTATTGTATTTTGGATTTCCAACAGTGGAGTGCAAGAGCTGAAACTATTAATATTTTTTGAATTATTAATAAAGTAATCTTTGTGTACACAAGCCCTTTTGCAAAAATTTTGAGTGTCTCATGAAACATATTTTTATAAGAGGTTATTCAAAGACAGTAGCGAGATAAAATTTACTTAAGCCTAGTATAAAATGACTATCGCATGCAGATTAATTTATTGTAAGAAGCTTATATTTTTAATGTTTACCACTTCTTTGTTTGTCTTTTTAATAATATATAACTTTTTTAGCTACTTATTTAATCTAAATTCGTACTTTCTGAATCAACATTACGCTATTTGATAAATATTTATTCATTTATCGATACTTTTTCAACACAGTGATGAAAAATTGCCAGATATTCTTGATTTTATTTGTACTTTAATACTTCGGCCCAGATTGTTCCACTTAATACAAAATTCACCCAATAGTTATCAATAGAAAACGATGAGTCTATATTACAATAAATATTTGTATGATAGTTAATTATTTTTTTATATTTTATTAGAATTTAATACTACTTATTTTTAGGTTTATTTGTATTGATAAAATAATTGTATAATATAATGAAATTTAACTATATCGAATTAACCGCATTCCAAAAATAATTACGTAATAACTTTTTATTGGTTCTATTGACTATAAAGATTTAATGGGAGAAAATTGTGTAATTATTTATGTTTTAACATTTTAAGATTATAGATTTTCAGGAAACAGTTTTGATGGCGCCCGTGGTTTCGAAGGAAATAACAAATCGCGTGCTTCCGGAAAACAAAAGGTATACTTCCGGATCCGGGAGTATCTCGTGTTGTTTATTTCTTAAAAAATACACAAAATTTACCTATTATGTTATATGATTGAATTACTTTATTTCTTCATTAACATTCATGTTTCGGAAAGTTATGTATCGAATGGAATGGGTTAGATAAAACGAAAAAATTTTAAATTTGAAAATCCTACTTTCATATCAAAAGATTATTGTATATGATGATTAAAATAAAATGTAGTTTTTACTAAAATTTAAGAAAGCAAAGTAGTTTGTAAGTGCAGCTAATAAATGTAAATAAAATCCTGTATAGTTATTTATTATGCTGCCTGATTAAAATTACCATGATCTTCTGTAAATTAAATAATATAAAACACTTTGATTTTTCTAACATTTTAAAAACTTCTGTAATACCAACGAGGAGCTAATTTGCTTATGATAAACCAAGTATATTGGTGCATTTAGTGTATGGTTAGTAAAATATTATAAATTTTATTATAAAATTAATGTCTAACATTCTGTTATTTTGTACTTCTATTTAATGTGAACTTGTTTGTTTTTACGTTTAATACTTCTCAAGTGTGCTTTACTTTTGACATTAATGTGCCTTTTATTATGTCTCTATATTAAATTTGCTGAATGATTTAATCTAGCTCATTTTTTAGAATAATCTTTTAGTTATTATCAATTTTATACTCTCAAGTTATAAAATATTTAATGTAAGTTTAGTTGCAGTGTAACATTTCAAATATCTGGATTATGACACTTTAAGTTAAATGACTTTAAATTTTTCTTGCATACAAAACAAAATTTTCATAAAGTTCATTTGTAATGATTTTTTTCTTTAGTAAGCATAGAAAATAGACTTATTTCTTAGATATTTATTTCCCATTAGTTGAGGTATTAGATAGTCATCTTTGATACTTTTATATAATATTAAATTGAGATGTATTATGTTATGAAGAGAAATCTATGCAGAGACGTGTAGTGGCAGCTGGCACAGTACTATATAATAGGGTTGGTGTGTTTTAAAATGTTTTAGTGAATGATTTCAATTAGAATAGTAATCTCTATAAAAAAAATCATCAAATTAAAAAATATATGAAAACGATTATATAGCAGCTGTGCCCATTCTCCATAGGAAATTTTTATTGAATTTACATACTTAAACATTCTAGAAGATGCCACATTTGCTAAAATTGCCAAAATATAACTTAATAAAACACTCTCAGATTTTTTATTGTTATTAATAATTGATAGCAATTAAAAAACCAGTTGAAAGTTTAAAGAATATAAAAATGTAAAACTGCACTTAAAACAAAATCATGCCATAAAGATTACATAACATCTATGCCAAAAGTCTTAAACAGTAATCAGCATAACAAAAATTTTAGGTTAATTCCCAGTGAACGGTACGCTCCTTGAACGATACGAATATATACAACGGTACGCATATATACAATTATTAATTAATTGTATATAATATTGTATAAAATTATATTATTTCTATAAAATATAATTTTATAATATATAATTAAATTAATTGTATATTGTATAATTATATTAATTGTATAAAAATAGCGTACCGTACACTGGGATACAGCCAAATTTTATAGACTTATCCTTTAAAAGACATAAAAGACACAGCTAAACGTAAGCATATTTTTGTACGATCCAAACGGGTTTATGGACTTGATGGATGCTTCTGTTAATTAAGTGGGTCAACAGAAAAATTTATCTAGTACAAAAATTTATTATATCTGAGAATAAAATTTATAATATTAAAAAAAATTATTAAAGAATTTAATTTTATTCTTTTCAGTCTTACTATATTTTATGTGTTGAAATTAATTTATAAAACTTAATAACAAATATATATGAATACTGTGAATCTTGAGTGGAATTCACTCATGGTTATACATAGAATTGAATTTGATAGCAACCATATGTAATCAGTAAAATGGCTGGAAAAGCCAATATGAATCAACACAAAATTGTTTTTTTAACAATTTTTTTTTACTGTTGGAGCTAAAATATAACTTAATATTATTTCTGTAATGCTTTTTTGGTTATAGTTTAGTTAAATTTGTGCCCTTAATCCTAAAAATATATGTAAAATAGTTTTCATTTTTTATGTTAAAATATCTTTGTAAAGTTCTTAATTATATAATTTGCTATAATATTGTGATGTTTTCTCTAATACTTAAAATTACTTATTATTAATTAGTCAGGAAAAGAAAAGGAAAACTAAGATTATCCTAATTTTTTGATACATTGAACTCTAATACCATTGAGCTGAATATCTGCCTGCATAATTTTTAGTATTCAATGGTTCAACTTAACAGTTTATGTTAAATTGTTTTAACTAAAACATGTAACATACAATTTTATTGTCATTTAATCATAATTAATACATAAGTCAAATACTGTGGAATGTCAACTCTTTTGATATATATATACTAAAAGATTGCTGATTTTTAATAATTTTTTAAATCTTTTATTTATTTTAACATAATGTGAACTCAACTAAAATGTCAGCAATTTTTTATTTACATATATGTTTTAAGATTAAGTAAAGCAGTTTATAGATAGGAATGTGTCAGTATTGATGTATCTCCTCTAATATAAAGATTATAATTAGTATTAAAAAGAACCAATTGCTTGCAATTATCATGGTAAGGTAGTAAGAGATAGGTTATTTAAATAAGATATACATTTGCTAACATTATTTTGATGGTTTAAATTGGCATTTAATCTGACATTTTTATTACATGAGATATGATATGGAAGTGGGAAATAATGTTCACGAGCTATTTTGAAAGTTAACTAATAATGGCATGGATAGTTTTTTTTTTGCCCAATTGATTTATTCCACTTTTTGAATTTTATTAAATTTTAATATTCAAAAGCTGTAAATAATATGTAACTATATATTCAGTTTAAATTTTACTTATGATGAGAATTAAAATGACAAAAATCATTTGTAAATAATATAAATAATTTTTCTTAACTTGTTTTATGAAGTTAACCCCTTACCTGCCAAGGAAAACTTACGAGATTCGCTCCCCAGTGCCACCGGTTTTCACATAGGCGCGCGCAGTTATGCGGTGTGTCGGTGGAAAAGAAGAGGCACACTTTCCATTCTAATTGTTTACTTTCACAAAACAAAAAAGAAAAAACAATGGAAACGAAAGAATAAAAAGTTACAAATTACTCGAAAACAAACACAAATAATATCTGCAACGTATGGAACAAAAGCAACAGCTTCCCCCGTTCCAAGAAATATTCCCCTCTCCAAATCGCCCCTTCTTTTAAATAATTGTAACATCATCACAACAGATCTTTTAAACAATGTCAAGGATATTCTATTGCATTCCAAAGTCATGGGTCTAGCTTTACTGATAGCAGAGCATTGCAGAGAAGCGTATTTCCAAAAGCCGTATATATACGCTTAGGGCAGTGAAAGGATCGGCTTAGTGCGGCATATATATTAGGTTGGGGAAAAAGTTATCCATTATTTTTCGGTAGACATCTGTAGTGATCGCTATCTCATGAGGTATCTATCAAACAATTCCAAATTTATGCTCATTGGAAAGGTGACATTTGACTCTTAAATATTCTCTTGCGGTTTTTTGTTTGATTAATTCAGCTACGAGTACAAGGTTTTAAAAATAGAAGACAACAAACAGAAAATTCGATACATTTTAGTTTTTCTTTTATAATGGCGAAAATGCTAACCAGGTGGCTAAAATGTGAAAGGTGTTTATCGTCCTATATATGACTGTAACAACCAGTTACACACAATTTTGGTTTAGTCGATTCCGTTTGGGTATTTGGATGCTAAAGATGCACCTCGCATGGATACAACATCGTCGAGAATGTCTATAAAATATCAAAAATTATCAAACTTGACAGCATGTCAGCAGTCGTAGCTTGGCACAAGACCTAAAAATCTACATGAAAACTGTTTTAAACCTTATTACAAAGCGAATCTGAAAGAAGTTACAAAAAGTTCACGTGAAAATAAGGGATTTCTTTTTCCCCAACCTAATATATGCCCACGGAAGGCAAGGGGTTAATCAATTTGGCAAATAAAGCATTCATATATTTCAACTACTGTGCTAATACAGCAGTGAGATGTTTTAGCATAACTTTCCTTTACTCAGCTAATATACTTGAGTGGAAATAGCATTGCATCATTTTTTTATATTATATTAGAAGGTAAAATAGGTATAGTTTATTTGAATAGAGCATAAGTATTTCAGAGAAACCATCCTTAATTCCTTTAATAATTCCTTTTGTTACAAATGCTTAGTAAAATTGTCTCCAAGTAAGGGACTTAAGTATTATATTACAAAATTGAGATTACATTATTGCATGCTACTTTTTTTTATAAAAGAAATTTAGCAAAATTACTGAATTCCATGAACTCAGGAAGTATATTATTTATATTTATTACATGATATATTGATTAAAAGAATTGGTAAAAATGAATGTAATAATATATTATGACCATATAATTAAATTTTAGCGTGTTTAAATATTGATGTTTTTCACGTTAGTTTTTTAATTCAAAGTATATGTGCTCACCTTTAAATATTTCTAAACTAAATAATAAGATTTATTTTACAAAAAAAAAAAAAAAACATTATTTTAGTAATAGAATTATTTGTGAATAAGATCTTAATTTATTGAACCATTTGAAATTACAGCTTCTAGTTATTCCATGTGGTCATGTCCTTGGTGGACTTGGGCAAGCGTCTTCTTGAGGCTGCCAGACTTGGTGAGACAGATGAAGTTCGCCTTCTTATGACAAATGGAGCACCTTTCACTACAGATTGGGTTAGTTTAATTTGAAGGAATATTTTTATTGTGACAATTAAATAATTTTTAGTTTTAAAATGTATTTTAAATTATTTTTTAAAAGTTCACACTTTTAAAGGAAATATGTTTTTTCTCTCTTTTAAGAATCAATGTTCATTTCCATGTTTGTGCTGATTTATTACAAATATTCATACATTTTTAAGATCAAATTTAGGCAATGAGGCTTTTATCAAATGCCTGGAATCCATCTTGGAAGCAAAATGGAAAAAATTTTCAAATTATTTTAAATTCAGTTTAACCCTTTCGCGCCTAACGGGACACATATGTCCCAAGCAAATTTCAAAAAATTATTTTGGGACAGAAACGCTTCTCTGTCAAGACTGATGGGACACATATGTCCCGGTCCTAAATCAGTGTTTAAAATTTTCCTAAAAATATAACATCTTAGTTTTAGCATTCTAGTATGCCCTAACCAACCAAAATGCATATTTATGCAACCAAAATTGTTCTGTTGTTAAAAAAAAACTCGTCGTGAAAAGGTTAAATATTGGGATTCATAAAAATTTGTTGTTTTAAACATGTAAACATTAAGCAGATTAAACAATAGTTCTTATTTAAGTGCTTTCCAATTCATGAAACTTTTATTTTTGAAGTTTATCATTCTCTGGTTTTTAACAACTATTTGTAATAATAGAGACAGTATTATAGAAAATTTATGAAATGTCAGTCTAAATATATTTTGTTATTCACTGCAAGTTTAGAAATGGAGTTAGGAAGATTAAGTATAAAAACACTTATTTATTAATTTGTATGTTTGGTAAATATTTTTTTAAAAGTCTAAGGGATATTGGAAGAAAAATGTAAAAAAATTCTTGTAAATGGAACATTTAATGATGAAGTTTTTTTTTTTCCTTTCAAATCTTATTGAAAATGTCTGGGAAATATATTTAATTATATATCTGGAAATATAATTCTTATATATTTCACGATTTATATTAGTGAGTACATTTTATACAAATTTTCAGCTTCATTGACTAAATTTTTGAGAAGTGACAAATTTCTAATGTATTAAGCTTTAGCTTAAGCTTTCTTTTGTTTTTAATTTTTATAAATTAGTAATTAAAAGATTGTATGTGAAACAATCAATGTTGAATAAAAAATAATACAATTTTAATGTAAAATTCAGCTACTGAAATTAAGGTATTTCTGCAACTCTTAGACAATTTTAAATAAAAAAAAAAGAATATAATTGTAATAAATTAATTGATAATTAATAAATGTAACTTAAAAATAAATTGCCATTTGCTGGATTATAAGTTTGTTACCATTTATATAATCCTTACATCTATTATATCATTAAAATTTAGCTTAAAATTACAACAAATTCTTTTTATATAATAAAAGATTTCTTTTAGGTTATATTGCAAAAATAATTTAATCTGAGAAATATAAATGTCTTTAATTTTCTAAGCCTTTTATTCAATCTTGGTCATGGCTGGGCAGTCAAATGCTAAATTCTGTTTTGCTATTCCAAATTATAATAAGCTTTCCACCATGGCAGCTGTTGTTATCTGTCTGAAAATATAAAAGGTGCATTCTGTAAAATTGCCTTAGTATATGAAGTACATAATCTTCTAGAATAATGTGGTTAGTTTGAACATTTAGCCTACCAGGTACTACAACTGAACATTCCAGGCCATAACATGATTAGCACTCATAAAGCATATTGTCCCTTTACGAAATATCATATTTGATACAACCAGCATTCCAGTAGGAAATGTTCTGGCAGATACTATTCTCACTTTCTCATTTAAGTGGTAGAAAAGGAACTTTGATTGGTCCTTTTAGAGTATCTATTCCCATTATTTTTATAGTCTATTGTCACTGTTTTTTACTTTTAATATGATTTATTGACATATGTACCAGTTGTTTCTGTAATAATCCATGATTAAATCTTTCTTGAAATTTGGAGACACCATATTCAAATTTTAAGATAGTTTTGTCATGTTATTGTCAAAAGTAACTACAATGTTGATTCATTAATTTTATTTAACAGTTGTAGATAAAAAACATCACTAGACTGCAGATTTACTTGTTTTGAACCAGTGTCCAAATATTTCTTGGTAAATGATGCAACTTCTCCAGAATGTATTAATATAAGTCTTCAAAATATTATCTATACTTACATTTTCGCATTTATATAAAGTACATGAATTTAAATAAAGGCATCTTAAGTTCATGTAATTTTGTTTGCGAAAATAATCAAAAAGTTATTTTTAAGAATGCAAAGGAGACTCCGCTTAATTGCTTCGATACAAAATAATTTATCAATTATATTATGAATTCTTTAATCTATGTATTTTTATGCTTATAAATATACAATACATTTCCCTCTGCATAAATATGTTTAATAATATATTGTACATGATATTTATATATTGTACAAGATATTGTGTATTATTTAATGTATTTATGACAAAGTATTTATAAATGTACTTTGCAATATAAATACATTTATATGTATATCTACTTGCTAAATCTTTTGATAAATAAAATGTAAGTAAAATCCAAAACATCAAAAATATTTGAGATTTTCATTAAATTTTTCAGAAATATTTCTTTATTTCCATAAAGAATATTTCTTAATAATTGTAAATTATCAGTCAAACAATGGATATTATATGATACAATCAATTTTAATGATAGAAATGATAACTACTGTTAATAGAAATAATGACTTTGAGAGGCATAAATAATTTTGCACAATATGATTTTACTTATTTTATTTGATAATATATATTTTTTTAATTTAAACTATTCAATCTTGTTTTCATAAGTTTGATTCATCTTAAGTTTCTGTTAGTAAGTAATCAGATTTTTCAAAAGCTTTTTTAATTTAATTGTGTTTATATTAAAAAATATTAATGAATTACTTGTGAAATTCGTAATGGGGAAAAAATTCGTCATTGCAAACTGAAAAAATTGCTTACTATTTTTAGCATGCAATAATCTTAATTATTTTTTTCCTGCTGTAATAATTATTAATTATTATTATTTATATTGGCACGATCATACTTCTGTTATTAATCTTGTTATAAAAAGTTTTAATCCTGACAGAAAATATTTTTGAATAGTTCTCATATCTTTATGTAATTTATGATTATCATTTTATATATTAATTTTTTTAACTTTGTATTTTGATTTGATTTCTTAATATAAATAAAATTAACCTAATTTGATTAGGAGTTATTATGTCAAACTTGTTTTTTACTAGCATTATATATTAGTAAAACAAGTATATTAAAATGTCAAAGTAAATGTTAAATTGTTTACACAAGTATTAAATTTTCAACTTTGATTTATCATCTTATTTAGACATTACTTTGTAAAACTTTTTGTTAAACTAAAGAGTTTTTTTTACCCATTATGCTTTTATAGTTATAATAAATTCATTTTGTAAAATTACAATCTATATTTAAAATATGCATTATTTTTATCATTTAACTTTTTAAAGTAAGTTTTTAAATGATTTCATGAACTTAATGATTTTTTTATCCATCCTTACTGTAAAACTTTGATAAAAAATTTTTATTTTTTGATTAAAATCTATAATTTTAATGATGATTTTAATTAGAAGTTATTTTTTATAATTTATTTTGAAACAAATACTTTTACTTCTTATAAGAATTAATTTCTACCTCTGAAAAATTTATTTACAATTTCTGACATTTCTAGTGAATATTTTTATGATTTTTTGAAATTTGTGGACCATTTTGTATATGTATTTTCAAATAAGCTACATTCATATTATAAGTAGGCTTTTTGTCATTGTAATTAAATATAAATGAATTAATTTTTAAAGTTTAAAAATTATTAAATTATTTATTATGATGCTGCAAAATCTTACTTTATTTTAATATAAAACTATCTACTATATCATTAATTTTCAAGATTTCATTTAAAAAATAATAACTTAAGGTATTTTTTTAGTTGTGTTAATATTTATGCTTTTTTAATATTTTTAGTTAGGTACTTCACCATTGCATATGGCAGCTCAATATGGTCACACATCTACTGCTGAAGTCCTTCTGCGAGGAGGGATCAGTAGAGATGCAAGAACAAAAGTGGATAAAACTCCTTTGCATATAGCTGCTCAGGAAGGACATTTACCTATTGTTGAACTTTTAATTAGTCATGGAGCTGAAGTTGATGCTAGAGATATGGTAAGTCAACTGTAACATTTAATATAACCTTTAACAAGTTTGAAAGTCCATTTTGGTATGGTTTTTTAGTTTTTAAAGTTGTTTTGAAGCTTGAAATTTCCTTATTTCAGTAATATGTTTAGAAATTGTAATATATATTTATTCTGTTAGTTATCAAAATTATAGAAATGGTTGTGAAAAATGGTATTTTTGATTGTACTTAATAAGCATTAAAATATAATACTAGTTATACAGTTTTTGTATAAATGGAAGCTTGTTTTTTCTGGCAAAATGTGATAGCTTTCTTATAGCTTGTAAGTCTAGATTGTTTTTCAAAAGCATAAAATGTTTGACCTCTCAGATTATCATTGATGCCAATTAGTGTATGTCTCACTAGCTGGAGCAAGTGTCATCAAAACATCCCAACAAGGCATTTCTAGAGGTATGATGAAAATCATTACATCATTCACTCATAATGAGCTTGGCAAAGCAAGATAGTAGATTGAAAGAGAAGTTCACTAAATGATTGAAGGTTTTTGTAATGATTGCAGTGTTTGAAAAGTGACTGAAGCTCACCTAGCACTTGTGTTTTCTAATGCCAATGATTACAGTTTGAAGGCACCTTCATAAATTGGATATTTATGGCCTAATAGTAATTCTTCAATCTTGGTTCTGCAGTTACCCAATCTTAATATAATTGAATTATTATGGTCTATTTTAGAACATTCAGTGCAGCAATTCTTCCAAAACATTCAATGATCAATCTATTTCCATGAAGAATGGCACAATATTCTTTTAAACATTTTTCAGCACTTTATGAATCAATTCTTAAGCAAAATTAAAATATAATACATGCCAAATACAATTCTACACCATACTAATAAATGATTCTTTATACATCCAAAGGTTGTTTCCATCATCTTGATAACTACCTATGTATATTTATATATCAAAGATCAAAATGATATATAAAATTATTATGTCATCAAAAATTATGTGTGTTTAACACGTATTAGAATTTGTGAATACTTGGATTAAACTGTTTCTTTTTCAACCTTTTTGTTTCAATATTTATGAGTTTCATGATGTATTTCTCCTTGGATGTTTTTCGCATTATTTTATTTTATAACCTGTGCTGTATTTCTACTAATCTAGTTGATATGTTAGAAAAAAAAAGATATAGTAAAAGAAATATGTAAATAAATATTTTGGAAGAAACAGTTGCTTGAAATATTATTTACTTATACCATTTATTAATTATCTTTTATAAAGACATATAATAAATGTCATTTTGTTTGAAAATATGACTCCACAATAATAAAAAAATATTTTAATTTTATTTTTCCCATTGAAAAGAAGTATTTAGTTTTCCAACTTTGTAAAAATGTTTACATTTGTAATTTTTCACATCAAAGATCAAAATTGAAACACTTTATACTTATTTTATATTTTTTACTCCCCATGTTTATTAAATTGAATTAGAGTTTTTGATGCCTATATTCTGATTTAAAATTAAAGTATAATTGACGGTTTCAATGTTTGAATCTAAGTATAATGATATGGTATATACTAGAGCCATAATGCTCCATTAAAATATTTATATTGGCAGGCTATTATGCCTTATATACCCAGCAATCATCTGCAATTAGGATTGGATATGCTAAAAACTGGTCTTGAATGATTTTCAACAATCAAATTTATCTCATTTTAGGAGAAAGAAATTTAATATCTGTATTTGGAAAATAATTTTTCTGTTTTAAAATGGCAAAAGGTAATATCACCTTATTTTTGTTTAAATATGAGACTTCTTTGTATTTGTCATCTTTTTTATTAAATAAAAAATTCTTCAATTTTTTTCTGCATAGTGTTAAAAATTTACAATAGAAAGATCCATTTTCTTTACACATAGTGTTTTTGTAAATAAACGTTAATTGCATTTTAATCTCATGATGCTTTTTCCAATATTTTTCTCTTTCTACAATTGCCAATTAAAACATTTCTTTTGAAAACCTCTATTTACAGCTTATTCAAAAGTTTTTACTTTCGTAATTAACAATAACTTTCTATTATAAATCATCAAAAAATTTATTTTGAGGTATTACATTAGAAATTTAATATTAATGTAAATGTATATCATCAACATTAATGTGATAGAAAACTAAATCAAACTAATATCATTAATGGAGTTAATTAAAACTAATTTCTTTATTCTTAAAATTGTTCAAATGAAATATATTATAACCTATTTTAAAAATAGTTTTTACATGCCATGTGTGTGCAAAAATTTAAAGCACGTGTGCAAAAAATTAAAGATAATTTGTAAATTATAACTAATTTTTAAACTGTCAGATTTTTTTATTCTTAGCTGTTAAATATGTCAATATAATTAAAACAATAGTGCCTTTATATATGTTATTTTAATATAATTTTTGATTGTAATCATATTTTGATTTAAAAATTTTTTGACATTGTTCTAAAATAAATTTTCAAGTAATTTCCTTTGAATATAAGTTGTGATAAAGGAATTTGATATGCATGTTATAACACTGAACAAAGTTTCTTCAAAATTCTTTCGATATTGATATAATTTAATTTAACAATTTTTTTTTTGCTTAATAGTATGAAAATTTGTTATGTTTGTATAATATATGAATTGATCAAGTGATAAAATTTTATTAATTTGTTTTAAATTAAATAAAATCTGTAATTTTATCTGTTGTAAGCAATATAATTTTGGGTAATTTTATGGGAAATAATAACCTGGATACTCTCTATCACTAGAAGGGATATTCTACAATGTACTGAATAATTTTTATGGTATTTATATCACATTCTACAATAAGACTAAATGTAAACTAAACAGATATATACCCAAACAAGTATTCCTGAATTTAGTTGTTTTTCTATTTTTAAATTTTAGAAAAGTATAAAATTAGAAGCTGAACTTTGAGTGAATGATCAGTTCTTTGGCTTTCGACTCATTTGTTTGTTGGCTTGATTCCCACCTCAAGTTAGGATGTTTTTTGTGATTCAAAATTCACTTTATATGTAGTTTCTTGTCTAATTAGCCTTTATGTGCAAAAAATGACCATTGAGCGATAAGTAACTATATTAAATAAGATGATAGTAAAATAAGAACTTTAATTAAAAGAAAATCCAGTTTTTTTACTTTAACTGATATTAATATATGTATTAAATGTTAAGTTACTTGGACTTTTCACTATTTAATTTAGATAAGTTGAATATCAAAATACCATATTAGTATTTTCCCTATAATTATATGAATAACCTGAAAAACTTATGAGAAAAATTGAATATAAATTTTGAGTTAGTAATTTTTTTCAAAAAGTCTATTTTAGAAATTTAATTCAATTTATTAATTGAATAATTTCATTATTACTTAAAAAATTAGATATTTTAAATATTATAATTGGTTATAAAAATATTTATTCAGATAAATTGGATTATTTTTCTCAGTTCAATAATTATTGAGTGCTTGTGTCCAGAAGTTATTAAATTTAACTCACAAATTATTAAGCTGAAATTTGTATGAATATTATTGAAATTGTTAAGAGAATATGATATAAGTTTAAATTTGTCCTGTATAATTAAACAGAATTTTTTTTCAATCATATGTCTGTTACTGAATATTACAATTATGGAGTTTTGAACTTTTGTTTATTACATAATTATTAAATAGTATAAATTTAACTAGTAGATTATTTTGACTAATTTAACTTCTGTGCTTAATTTTTTATAGCTCAGAATGACTCCTATGCATTGGGCAGTTGAGCGAGGCCATTATTTAGTTGTCAAGGTATTATTAAAAAGTAATGCTGATGTCAATGCTTGCAGTAAATTTGATAAAACACCTTTAGATATAGCAAAGGATAACATGTACAAAGATTTAGTTGATTTACTTAGTGTAAGTTATTTGATTGTATCATTTATTAAATTTCAGTCAAAAATATTGCTTGCTGACTAATCTTCTAAATTTTTTTTTGAATCTTATCAGATGCTAACTTTAAAAAAGAATTTATTTTTTATTCATAGTTTTATTTTTACTGAAGCTATTTTTGAGTTTCAGTACTTTTATTGATATTTGTTGGCAAATTGTTTTTGATTACTAATTTTACAAAATAAATTTATCATTTAATTAGAAAAGCTTTAATTAGAAAATAAATTAATAACCCATTTTAAAAGTTGTCAAAATATTCAATTCGGTGCTAACAACAGGTATCATATTTTTAATTTCTTTATTATTAATAGATGACAATCTGTTTTAAGGTCAACTGTTTTTATTTCATATCCTTTTTAAATTGAGTAATTATTTTATAAGTTAAATGCTTCATGCTTAAAATTACATACTGTTACATTACCATTTTTATTTTCCATATTTTTTTCAAATTTTTGTCCAAAATTTCAAGTTGTTTACAGCATATTATATAATTATGTGTCAATTTTTAGAGTGCTATCTTTGAGATTGCCCTTAGAAAAATTGGATATAAGTTTACTTTTTAAATTATTTTCAATGTTATTAAAATTATATTGGAAATTTATTTTAATTTGTTTTCACAAAGATGTCTTCAATTTATGCCATATTTTAACCTAAGACCTAGATAAAAACAAAATTATTGGAATAAATATAAGGTAACAGAGGGATAAGTAGTTTTGTTTTTTGAAGTTCAATTTATTTTGATTGAATACTTTGCTTCATCTAGGGAACATACTAGGAATTAACTATTCATTTTCATTTTCTAAAAGAAATAAAACTAATGTTTGTAAAACTTATGTAATTTATCAGTACAGAGTAACATATGGCATCTAAATAAATCTGTGTGTTTTTTGTAAAAAATTAGATCTACATCTTATTTTATCATTAAATTGTCTAATTGCAGTTTTCATGGATCATATAATAATTAATATCCTATTTAGCTGTGTATATTTGTTAAAATGACAAGAAACATTTAAATATTATGTGTATTTAAATCTTAAATTTTGCAAAACTGTTTGAATTAAATATATAAATTCTAAATATTAGCTACGCTTATTTTTAATTGCATATAGTTATGTAAGTGTAAAAATGATCTTTATGAAAATGCATAGTGATAATTTTCTTAATTTTTTTGTTGTGTAATAACATTTTTAAAAGATTTCTTTAAGTACTTAATTTTTTATGTATCTGAAAATAATTTTTTATTTTCTTTTTCCTTTTGTTGTAAAATATTTGTTTCTTTAACTTTTTTCTATTGTTAATAATTCATTTAATTTCTTGTGCTTCGAGTGAATTAAAGTTTGTTTCTTTAATTTCTTTTTATTTTAATTATAAAGAAATTATGCACAGTTAAATTTCATGATATTGAAATTATTAATGAAATTATCTTAAAGCTTTGAATTCAACATACATGCTGCACTTTCTTCTAGGAACAATAAATATTGAAATGAAAGTTATTATATTGATTCTCTTTTTCAGAAACATGTTGTTAATCCTGATGCTGTAAAACAAATAAGTCCTGCAAAAGTAAAGCTTGTACAAGTTACACAGCCAAATAATATTCCATCATCAACTATAAATGTACCAGTCCTAATTAAATCGCCTGGAATTATTCCTTTGAGCGTTACAACTAATAGCAAAAATCAAACAAATTCTGTTCATACAGCAGCTTCTCCAATTTCAGTTTCTAATGTCACTTCTATTAAAGGAATGCAATATACTTCTATGAATTCACCTTCTATTAAAAAGCCTGTTTATCTACGAACTGACCAATTATCACCAGAATATCTAACAAATTTACGCAAGGGTAATTCTAGTTCTAATGCTATACCTCAACCTACTTATTCAAGTGATTCTGAAGAAAGTGAGTAAATATTGATTATTTTTATGTCCACATGATGTGTAATTTGTATTACTAAAACTTTAAATTTCCCAATACTTTTGAATTCATAGATTTTTTTGGATAATATTTTAATTTTATAAATTATGCCTGCCTATCATTTGAAAAGAAATGTACTATATTAATTCTATTGAGAATAAATTTAAGATATACAAATTATTCTCATTTTTTTAGGTGAAAACAATGACCCTAGTTGTACCAATGTGTTGACAACTTTAGCTGCTTTAGCTGAAGCAACTGCTCCCAATGCATGTATGTAAATTAGTAATATTTTAATGTTATGGCTTAAGTAAGAAGCCAGTTATTAAAAATGAATGACAGTATTTTTTGTCTTTGTCATATAAAATAAAATGTTAACTATTTTGGACTATTATGAAATAAATGCTAAATGTTGACTATAAATTTTATATATTTTTGAAAGACTCATGGATTTTGCTGATATATTTTTAATATTAATGTGATTTCAATATTAATGTTAATTTTAAACTTATATTCAAACAAAATTTCAATTTAGAATTATAACTTTCACTATTTTACCTCATTTATGATTTCTTTCTCAAATGTTTTCAGTTGCTTTGCCTTTATAACCATTGAATGAATCTTGAATTTATTTTTAATTTTAAAGATGCTTAAGAAAGAAGATGAAATTCTGTATATATGGTTTTATGACTACTAAGTAAAAAAGGATTATTTTATATATTGTTTTTAGCTATGTCAACTTCAGAAGCCATGAAATGGCTTGAAATGAATGGCATTACAATGCTTCCTGCTGATAACAGTACTGTAGTAGCTTCTGCCCTTGAAGGGGGTCAGACAGTTTCTCTTACTGGTATGTACTTAATTGTACATTTAATGACAACTTTTTTTATAATATTTTTTTTTCAAAATCTATATTGTGATGTATAATGTTAAAAGTAATTCTTGTAATAAGAATAATTTTAGGTAATTCACTTAACTATATTTATATAGCGACTATTCCTGAATGATGTTTTAAGTCACAAAAGTTGAGTTTTCTATCAATGTTGTGTTTATGTGAATTTTTGGTATCAACTGCTTTTAAGTTTTTTTAAAATTTTTCTATGTAATATTGTTATTTTTCAGATATCACGTTGAAAATTTTGCAAAAGTTTAACTGGCATTTGTTCCTTTAATAGAAAATTTAAAAGATTTTATTTATTTGAACTTCATTTGTAGGTTTTTATATTGAATGTGTGCAATGTGATAAATAGTTTACATTATATAAACGTGTGTGATTTTTGTAATATTTTTAAATTTGGGACATTAAAACTGATGAATATGTCATTAAACGTGTATTGAAAAACATTAGCACATAATAATTTTGCTTTTACAGAATAATAATTTTTTTCTTTAATTTTAGAAGCTGGAAAACTTGCTTTGAGATTTGTAAAAAAGCATCAAAATAAGAATTCATTAAATGTTTCTTCAATCATCCCTGAATCAACTCAAAGTGCATCTGTTACAAGTACCACATCTACATCTCAGGTAATAATTACTTTAAAAGAACTTTGTATTTCTCAGTTAACTATGTAGTTAATATTAAAATTTTAATACATATTATTGCTATGAGGTAATGGGTGTTAAAAATATGTCTATAATTAAGTTTTCATTTTCTGTAAATTTTCATTCAGAAGCTTGATTTTGTGAACTTTGAGAATTATCTTGAAATTCATAATTCACAAAAATTAAATTTAAATAAAAATTTTTATTTTTCATTATTTGTAAACAAATTTTTATGTTTTACTGTTCTAAGTAAATCATATACATTATTTAGTAGTATAATCTTTTCAGTGATTTCATTATAATTTGTGAAATCGATAATTACTTTTTTAACACTTATTTAAATTACATGATATAACCTGAATTCAGAATTTATGGTTTCATTTGTTAAATAAATAATAATCTATAAAGGCTGTTAAATTTAAGTCTTCCCTTTAGAAATACAGTTGCTTATAATAGCATTTGCTATTTTATAATCCAAAAATATTTATTGTTTGATTATGTTAAAAATCTTCTATATGGCTCCGTTACCAAAGATATTTTATTTTACTATTTTTCCAGAGAGTTATTACTATTGTGGCTGATCAAGCTCGAATACCGTCCATTATTTCATCTCCTCAGACCCCAATAGTTGTTTTAAATAATCAACATGCTGGTGAGTTTTAATATAAGTTGAAATAGTATTTTTTACATTAATTTTTTTTTATGGAATCAAAGATATTTTATACTAAATCAACAAATAGTACAAGAAAGAAAATTTTTAAGTTTTTTTTATTCTGAATTTGAAAGCGAAATTAATTAATCTAAGGTTATTATATTATTAATTATTCTAAGTAATTATTCAGTATTTAAAATGCCATTCATAAAGAAAAAATTTCTATGCTGTTGTATGTGAATATATATAATTTCCATGTAATGTTTAAAATGGGATCTGTTGAACAGAAAAGTCAAATAATGCAAGTGTTCTTGAATACAATGTGACATTTTACACTTACTTTATTACATCAGCTTAAAAAGAAATAAAAATGTTATGCTACTCCTGTACTGTTACACCTTATTCTCCTTTAGAAAAAAATCGCTAAAAAGTTTTGCTTTCTATTTATTTTATTTGTCAAAATTCTTTTACGAAATACTTATTTTTTAATGTTTACTTTAAGCAGGATATAAGGCTTTTCCCCTCTATATAAAAATGATTTTATTTTTGTTAAAAATTTTTCAACATGTAAATTTTCTTCTAAGCAAATGTTAGTATCATAATCTTATACAGAAATTAATGATGAGTACGTGTAATAAATTATTTTTTTAAAAGATGACAAATATTTTGTATATAGTGTTTTAGCATTCTCTTATAAGTCTGATTAATTTGGAATTTAATGTTTAATGCATAAAGTAAATTTCATTGAAAATATGCTAGAATGAATAATATTATGTAAATCTTTTCTGAGGTATCATAAATATTTAATTTAAAGAGAGATCTTTACAAATTGATAATAAATATTTGCTATAATTGATATCATAAACTTTTAACAAACTCATTCTATTGTTTTATATACTGAAAGTATTTGTCAAAGTATCATACTAAACACATATTTTTTATATACTACTAAAAGCAAATAATTAATATTTTATAAAAACATAATAATCATACTCAAAAGATATTTCTAATAATGTATATTCTAATATGAAAAGATTAAAACTTATGTATATAATCTTTAATTCTAAAGTAACACGATTTTTTTAGGCATTTAAATATTAAGCTTATTGTAATTTTTTATTAACTATGTGTATTTGTTATTTGATTTTCATTTGCAAAACATGTAAGTGGTTTCAATTTGGAATTCTACTTCGAAATATGATTTACATAAAATTATTAACAAAATATCCAACTTTAAAGATCACCTTATAAGAATGACAGAAATACAGCTTTTAATATTTTGAAAGTCTGTTCACAACAAAATTTTGTTAAAATATTAGGCTATATCCCTGTCTATGTTAAAATATTAGACTATATCCCATTTCTGAGTTCATTTTTTTATCTTATATTAATCTTATTAAATTTGTAACATTTGTGAATGGTGTCAAATATCTTCTCTTTATTGTATTTTTCAATTTAAAATTTGAATGTGTAAATTTATAAACTGAGTTTGAAGTTAAAATTGAAAGGCTAATTTTACCTTGGGTTTATTTTATGATTATAGTATGATATATGATGTTTATTTTCAACTCATTTACAACATATTTCATTTTTCAATATGCATAAAATATTCATGATTATTGTATGCCAAATTACTACTATGCATAATTATTCTATGTGAAAGTTATTTTGTAAATATCTAATAAAGTCAGATTTTGTATAGGGGCAGACAAGATTAAAATCTTGTTGAAAAATTATTATAGATTATCTTAAAAGATAATCTATAATAATTTATAGCCATTTCAATATTGGTTTATAATAGCCAAATATATTTTACTTTTGATTTTGTATAACAGAGATAATAAACAAAAATATAAGCCAAGTAAATGGAAAAGAACTATTTCTTTAAGTATATAAGGCACACATTAATGAGCACAACCACTGTACACACACACACACACACACACACACACACACACACACACACACACA